>CM057099.1:24765114-24882614 GCA_029959045.1 Taenioides sp. WSHXM2023
GGGGAGGGAGGATAGATACAGAGAGAGAAAGACAAAGAGAGAGAAAGAGCTAGAGAAGTCAGTAGTGATCTCTCTCTCTCTCCTCTTTTCTTCTTTGGCTCCTGACCTGATGGAGTTTGGCAGAGTCACACCTCCATAAACAGGATCCACTGAGTGTCTGAGGAAAGAGAAACACAAAACAAAGCAGTGAATGAATGTTGACTTTAAACTCACAGACCATTAACTTTATTTACATAAATGAAACCATTCAGAAATACTTTGAAATCAGTACAACAAACAGGACAGGAAGTCCTGAGCTTGTTTGTAAGAACGAGCTCAAAGAGGGTAACATGAGGGTCTGCCCGAGGAGACTGTATTGTTCCTCTGAGGAGAAGTGTCTTCAGTCAGAGTGCCTTCTCAGTTACAGCTGCACAGGAGTGGAACTCTGTCCCTCAGAACATCAGAGAGATGAGCACCTATATTCTGTTCAAAAAACATTTAAAAAACTGGTTCATAACACATCAAACATGTCTGCATTAACAGTACTAATGACTTCCCCCTGACTAACCACACTAGCACTTGTGTTTTCTCTTGAATTGGATGTTGTGGAATAGCTGTTGACTGTCTTGTATGATGCTTGTGTTTTGCTTGTCTTTTCTGAACACTTTTGCTGACAGTGTTTGTTATATCTGTTTTTAATGTTTTTCTATAGTATATTGTAATTTTCGCTGTATAATATTTTTGCTCTTGTTTTTAGGGAGACAGGTCTGCCATCTGTCCAGGGACAACAGATGAAAAATAGCCTTTTGGCTAATTCTGGTGCATTTGCAGCAATGCTATTAATGTACACTGTCCCTGTCAAATAAACCAATAAATAAATAAATAAATATGTTCTTGTAAGTACAGTAATTATAAGAACATATTCATAGAACATAGAAAATCCAGTCATATAAACAGCATGAAGGTTCTGACAGTGCGTCTTATGGCTGCTGTTCTTGGAGAGTGCAGATGCACTGAGGCGACAGAGGACACAGGCCGCAGACGAGAAACTGCACTGACACTCGGATCCAAAATGGCCACCGGCAAAGAGATGGCAGTGGCTTCACTCTCGGCGCTCTGTGACACTGTCTCCAACGGCAACAACTGTCCAAGAAACACAACCGTGAAAGGAGGAAGAGGAGAAGAGATGGAGAGGAGAGAGAGAGAGGAGAGAGGGGAGGAGGAAAGAGGAGAGAAGAGGGGGAGAGAGAGAGGAGGAGGAAAGAGGGAGAGGAGGAAATAGGTAGAGGAGGAGGGGAAAAGAGGAGAGAGGAGAAGAGAGGTAGATCATGTAGAACTGGATGCTGGTCTGACTCTGTGTCTTGAGTCTGAGGAGATGATTCTGTTGTGAGTTTGTGCTTCTCTGTTTAATGCAGCACTGGTCAAACATCCACACACCCACTCCTCCTATTGGTCAGCCTCTGTCCTGATCTGACTGACAGCTGGATTTAACCAATCACAGTGAAGTGTGAAGTTGTGAACAATAGTAGATTGCGTGACAATACAGCTGAAACTGAATGATATGAATTATAATACACCTGGGGTCAGAGTTCCCCTCAGTTTACAGTAAAGCAGTAACAACGTGTAGGTTCAGCAGCACAGCACGTGCGCAGCATATGTGCAGGTATCGCTTTTATCGCTTTCCATTTTAACCCGTCAGACAATTTACACCAGCAGTCGCGTAAACACCGTGCGTCACATCCAGGAGCTCAGGGAACGACTCGTGATGGGCTATGGAAAGTTTACATCCGTGAAAAATAAATATAAAACACTTAACGACATTAGACAACAACTTTAGAAGAACAACTTCTGAAGGAAAAGGCGTGTGGTGCAGACAACCAAAGTGAAATGGTGAGTAGCTTAATTAATGTGACCATCGCAGATACGGCTCATTATCGCTGCAAGGCACCATTTCTCTTGTTGTCAACATTTGTTTTGTGATTTAAAACATAATTCATCCAATCAACAATGAATACATAAGCAATGTAAAACTTTTGGTGTTTAAACGTGAGAAATCACAGAGGCTGGAGTCACAGGAGCAGCTCTGCTGCCTCTGGTGTAAATTGAAGCTTTTAAAAGTACGAGCGTGTGCAGCTCTGCTGACGTTACGTGTCGCTGACGCTCCTGGTGTAAATTCCGGGTTCCACTTAACTTGAAAAGATGAATTCTGAAGCAGAGAGACAGAACAGGAGAGCGAGGGAAAGAGGAAAGCAGATTAGAAGGTGGGGGACAAGAGAGAAAGGAAGACAAAGAGAGAGACAGAGGCATAGGAGAGACAGAAGTATAGAGAGAGAGGATGGAGGAAGGCAGAGTGAGAGACAGATAAAAGCTGAAGAGGGAGAAGGAGAAAGAGAGAAAAAGAGAGGTAGACAAAAAGAGAGGTAGACAAAAAGAATGAAAGAGAACATGGAGATAAAGAGATGTTGAGAAATAACAGGAGCGAGAAGAGAGGGAGAGAGACAGTCAGAGGCAGAAAGAGAGGTATTGAAGCAGAGAGAAAGACCAAGAGAGACAGAGAGAGCGGAGGGAGAGAAAGATAGAGAGAGAGAAGGAGTTATATAGAGAGAGCTATAATGGGAGAGAGAGAGAGTCAGCAGTCAGTAGTGATCTCTCTCTCTCTCCTCTTTTCTTCTTTGGCTCCTGACCTGATGGAGTTTGGCAGAGTCACACCTCCATAAACAGGATCCACTGAGTGTCTGAGGAAAGAGAAACACAAAACAAAGCAGTGAATGAATGTTGACTTTAAACTCACAGACCCTCAACATAATGTCTCACCTTCCTCTTTATCACCACCTCTATCTTCTCTTTCCTTCACTCCCTCTCTTTCTCACCTCTCTCTTTTTGTCTTTCAGTCTGTCTCATTCTGTTCTCCCTCTCCTTCTTCCCTTCTCTCTTTGCCTTCCCTCTTCTCTCCATTCCTGTCTTGCTCTCTCTCTTTTCTCTGTTTTTTTCTCCTCTGTCTCTCTTTCACTCCCGGAGTTGTGTTTTGTTTCATTCACACATGTTCAAGTAATCCTGCATTATTAGTCTGTCTACATTTCCAAAGCTCAAAATGTTCTGTTCCACCTTGTGATGTCATGAAGCGGTAGTTTTCAAGTTAACAGCTACTTTTTACTTTTAGTTCAGTAGAGACTGGCAATTCCAGGGCAGAAATCAGTATTACCACATGACAAGGTGTTTTGAGTTTGAGAGAAGAACACAGCCTAAATATGCAGTTTGTGCGTTAAACATGTGTGAATGAAACAAAACACAACTCCAGGTACAGTCTGTTTGTGATGAGGAAACAACATCAGAAAATAATGTAATGTGGACCCTTTGAGCTACAAAAGCACTTCATGTTTTACAGAAATAATTTTATGTTTGAGAAAAAGTAGCAAATTACTATAATCAATAAGTAAAAAAAACAAACAAATTCAACTCTGATTTTTGAAAATTTGAGCACAAAATTACTCCAACAGAACTACTGCGTGTATGTTTTTGATGCATGACAACATTAGAACATAAAATACACAATACATACACCATTATGCAGCTCACTGGTTTGGAGCTGGCCTACTTTTGTTCCATATGTTGTAGCAGCAGTTTACAGAACGTTGTTTTGAGTGGAGAGGAAAAGCTGACACAGACTTATATGGATATAAATAAGCCAACACATGACCCCGCTCCTGCTGCTCTGAATACAAGGGACTACACCTGCTGAGTAAGGACAGACAACTCCAACGTGAGACAAGGAAAAGGGAAAAATGTACTAAATGCAACAAAAATCCACACTGCTTCTCTTCCCTCGCTTCTTTCTCCTTGATTCCTTTCCTCGATCCTCCTTTTTTCATCTGTCAATCAAATGTGTCATTTTAAGCGGTGTCCCAAAGAAAACCAAGGAAGGAAAGAGTAAACACGAGGGAGGCTTCAGGAGGCAGAGATCAGAGAAAAGCATCAAACTTTATTGGTCCCAGTGAGGAGTTTATATCCTTTCTTTTCGCTGTGTCTCCTCTGTGGGCGGGACTTCCTCGCCCATTTCCTGTAGAATCGAGGAGAGGAGTCAAGGAGTAGGAAGCGAGGAAACAGAAATGAGACGCAGCCTGAATCAAGAAGGAGCTCATGTCTTTTTGTTGTACTCCCAGTTTCATCATCCAGCTGTAGAGTTTTGAATTGTATATTGGAAATGTAGTAGGCTATGTGCGTATGGAGAAGTAAGAGCAGTATTGTCGCAGTATCAGGAGTAGAAATAGTTGTAGTAACAGCAGCAAAAGTTGATGCAATAGTTAGCAGGAGTTGCAGTAATGGTTGCAGTATTGATACTTTGCAGTGACAGCACGCTGGGGGTGTTCTGCATGTATCGCAAATGGTGGAATGTTTAGAAGTTACCATGGTGACACAATGCACACATTACCAAGCACCGTCAAACAAGTTTTAAGATCGTCTGAAAACTGAAAAAAATATACAAAAGTGATTCAAACAGCACATTTTCAGGAGCTTGTGATCACTCCGAGCAGTCGCAACAGCGCAAATCATCTCACCTGTTGTAGTGCTAACTAAACCGGCTCGCTCTGGTCAGACTGTGTTAAACTCTAGTCTAACAAGAATCAGGTAGAGCAGTGCTTACAGTTAGCGTCACACCCCCAGGGAAAGTTGATGACATCAGCTGCAAAGTATCAGTTAGCAGCAGTGGTAGTTGTAGTAGAAGTATCACCATAGAACCTTGTCAATACTTGATCTTGGTAAATCTCAGAAGATAAGCAGGGTTGGGTCTGGTTAGTACTTGGATGGCAGACCCCTGGAGACATCAGATGGACACAGCGGCACTATTGCAAACTGTTGTTGTATCCTTAGGCAAGACACTTCACCCACATTGCCTAGTATGAATGTCGTTTTCCACCACTGAGTATGGAATGAATAAATAAGATGCCAGTTAAATCCAATGCATTATTATTGTTATTGGTAATAGTGGTAGTTTTAGTAGCAGTAGCAGCAGTAGTAGTAAGAGCAGATATAGTAGTTGCTGATAAGTAGTTGTAGTACCAGAGGTAGTAGTAGTAGTAGTAGTAGTAGCAGCAGCAGTAGTAGTAGTTATAACAGATGTAGTAACAGAAGATGTAGTTGTTGATAAGTAGTTGTATAACCATTAATAGTAGTAGCAGCAGCAGTAGAAATAGCAGATGTAGTAATAGCAGATGTAGGAATATCAGATGTAGTAGTAGTAGTAGTAGTAGCAGCAGCAGCAGTAGTAGTAATAGCAGATGTAGTAGTAGTTGTTGATAAGTAGTTGTATAACCAGTAGTAGTAGTAGAAGTAGTAGTAGTAACGTCAGCAGCAGTAGTAGTAGTAGTAGTAGTAGTAGTAGTAGTAGTAGTAATAGCAGATGTAGTAAAAGCAAATGTAGTAGTAGTAGTAGTAGCAGTAGTAGCAGCAGCAGCAGCAGCAGTAGTAGTAATAGCAGATGTAGTAAAAGCAGATGTAGTAGTAGTAGTAGTAGTAGCAGCAATAATAGTAGTATTAGTAGTAGTAGTAAAATGGATAAATCAGGCACACAAAGCCAAACGCAGATTCTACCATTTATTACACATATTACATTCTTAAATAAAAATGCTCCACTTAACGTTTTCTTGCATAGATAATTTACAATACCAATTTAGAAAAAGAATTATCAAACCGACGGTAACAAAAATAAATCCTCTGCTTCCGTTAATAAACAACGTTACTGTAACAACAGTGTATAATACAAACCATATTATAACACTTTTTTACAGGGAAAAATCGTGAAGTTTCAACCCAAAAACCAGTGACAGTGCAGGGGGAAGAGAGAGACGGGGCCCCTCGTATCAGCGGTTACATTGTCCATAGTTTAAAGGCTCCGTACCTGATGTTTTTCCACGTATTTGCCATTAGAAGCGTTATATTAGCATTATATTAGCATGCTAGTTGTTAATAGCTTTACCGTGACAGCAAAACTCCATTCTGGTGTCTGAAAATTTCGAAAAGTGCTTATAAACTCACTGTGGTGAATAATTAAGATGCTCTGAGTGCATAAGATAAGTGAGGAATAAATTCAGGTTTTTTTTAAAATGTTTTTAAGACGGTAAAAAATCAGGTACGGCGCCTTCAAGTGATCATTTTTGATAAAGGTGCGTATATACAAGCTTAAATAGAAAAACTTTGTACGGGATAAAAACTGGGAATCCATACAGAAGATAGCAGTGCAGGTATTGGGGTATTTGAATTTCAAAGTATAATTCATAGTTTTATTTTTGTCTATATAAAATGTTAAAATATTTTGTACAATGTTTTTCAGGGGTCAAAAAGGCTACTTAAATTTTAACATCATCCTAAATAATTCGCAAATCGTACGCGTGGATTCAAATCAAATGTATGAGTTTTGAAAATGGATGTTGAATTGAAGATTTTTGATGTAGCGATAAAAAATATTTCTAAACTTGAAATCTTATTATGATGACTCTTACTATAAATGATTTTAAGTTTTCAAAAGTTAATTATTGAAATACAGTACACGCACGTATGATATTGCTGTATTAACATCTTCATATGAATGGATAAAGTAGTGGAATATATGAACCTGCAAAAATGACTATAGTGAAACTTATGGACTATATATTGGATTATAATAAAAACTGCACAGCAAAAGCAATATCTAGCAAAGTTAAAATGACTTCAGTTAAGAATATTTTACTTTATTTGAGTAGATTCAACTTGACAAGTGAAATGATCTATCAATGGAATTAGTGCCATCCATCCATTTTCTTCCACTTATCCGGGGCCGGATCGCGGGGGCAACAGTCTAAGCAGAGACTCCCAGACTTCCTGCACCCCGGACACTTCCTCCAGCTCCTCCGGGGGGACCTTGAGGCGTTCCCAGGCCAGCCGGGAGACATAGTCCCTCCAGCGTGTCCTGGGTCTTCCCCGGGGCCTCCTCCCGGTGGGACATGCCTGGAACACCTCCCGAGGGAGGCGTCCAGGAGGCATCCGGAACAGATAAGATAAGATATGCCTTTATTAGTCCCACAGTGGGGAAATTCCAGTATGCCCGAGCCACCTCAGCTGACTCCTCTTGACGTGGAGGAGCAGTGGCTCTACTCCGAGCTCCTCCAGTGTGACTGACCTCCTCACCCTATCTCTAAGGGAGCGCCCAGCCACTCTGCGGAGGAAATTCATTTCGGCCGCTTGTATCTTGTCCTTTCGGTCATTACCGAAATAGTTTTTGTTTTTCCTCGAGTGATGCAGAAAAGAGGGAGCCACTGTCTGTGTGAATGTTCATGTATGTTAGCTATTTCAACGAAATAGGTAACTGCGTTTTTCTTAATTCAAGCAACATTGTATTTAGTTTTCTATTTTAAGTGCAAAGAGTTGCTGTTTTTCTTTTTTTAAATGTAACAAGAAGGGGTGGGACAAGATACAAGTTCGACGAGACGAGGCACGGGATTAGTTCTACGAGAACGAGATAAGACGAGATTTTGACATTATTTAGGCTATAATAAATACATTGTGCAATTCAGTTCCCAATTTTAGCCTCACCATTTTTGATTTACTTTATTGAATATTTCTGCCATCATTGTAGCTCTGATTTTTGGGACTACGCATTCTCAAAACATGGAACTCACCAGTACTCTATTTTTTCAAACCAACAGTAAAAACATTAGGAAAAAATCTCACAAGATCATTTTTACTACGTGTGCACGATCTTGTGGCAGTTTCGTCTCGCGAGAACTTGTGGCACGAGATCTTGTCCCATCCCTAGTAACAAGATGTATTTTCATATTTTAAGTACATAAAGTCTTGTTCCATGGGCAGATCATTTTACTTGTCAAGTGAAATTGACTCAAATCAAACTTTCTTAATTCAAGTCATCTTAACCTGGCTGGATTTGAGTTTTTACAGTGTGCTTAAATACATTGAAAAAATACACAGTAAAAACATCTCTTGTATGTTGTAAAATAATCTTGAGTTGAGTAGGTTGGACTAGTTTAGAATTATTTACGGGGTTTTTTTTATTTCATCATCAAAATACTAGATATTCTGTTCTTATTCAAGCTGCACTATGTAACTTTTCTGGGGGGATCGTCTGTTCCACAGTATGTCATTAAACTGATCTATCTCCATGGAAATGAGCAAACAACATCGGGTCAGATCTGTAGACAGGGGACACTGTAAAGTCTACTTAAAATGTAAACATTCAATTAACCATAAATAATTTAATGATTAAAGGTGAAACGACATTTATTTAAAGGTGCATTGTGTAGCTTTTAGGGTAGAGGGACCGCCGTCTGCTTGTCTTTATGGAGATGGTATCACTCTGTCTGAAATGTTTCAAAGTGTGGCATTAAACTTATCATCGTCCATTCATTTAATTATGGGTGTTTTTATTGCTCAAAGAACATGCACACTGGCAGTCAGCAGGCCATCCTTTGCACAGATCTGACCAGTATCTTAGTCTGGTGGCATCTCCTGCTTGTTTCCATGGAGATAACTAGGTTTAATATGATACTCTGAAACAATCCAAGCAAAGCAATTACACCATCGTGGAGGCAAAAATGTAGCCGGACCATTAGAAAAGTTACACAGTGTATCTTTAAAACTTGATTCAATTAGCAAAGAAATCTAAATTTGTCAAAACTACTCAAAAAAAAAAATAAAAATAAAAATCCAGATGTTCTACTATTACAGTGTACACTCCAGAAACAGAAATGTTGACTTTAAATAAACGCATTAGAATATTTTGTTGATGGAAAAAGTACATTAACTTGGAAATCCAAATAAAGACTTTGAATCAACACGAAAAACTGAAGTAACATAAGATTACACTATATATTTATGTAAAGTCAACATATTGTTTTCTGCAGCGTATCAGGATAAAGCTGATCAGATGGACATGAGACCCGGACTGTGCGGTGGTTGGTTGATGGTTGATGTACTGAGTATTTTTGGTGCAGTAAATATTCGATTTCAAATAGTACTGAAGAAAGTGGAGTAGTGAATCTCTATATGCACGAACCAAGCAATGACAACACGGCACGAACGTCACTCACACAGGAAGTCAAAAAGGGACCAAGAAACTACCAAAAAGATGGAAAAGTCTGCAAAATATATGACGGTTTTAATTTTGTTGGTTCTAGAGATAATCGTATTTGTTCCTTAGTTCAGAAGACTTGAATTTGTTTATTTTTTGACAAACCTGAACTAAACTTTTAAAATCCTGGTTGTGACCTGGTTTAATCCCAGTGGTGGAAGGTAACAAAGTACAAAAGTAAAGTATTTTTAGGTATCTGTACTTTACTTAAGACAATTTTACAGTGGATACTTTTGACTTTTGTTTCCCTACATTTGAGAGCATTTTAGATCTGGACTGAAAAGTAAAAAGTACTTTTCTTTATGGTTTGAGACTTGCTGAAATGGCTGAGACTTATTTTGAACACATTTAATTTGAGTTAACAAGACACCTTTGAGCAAACCAAATACACAAAAACAGTTAGAAAAAATAAGAACTCAGTTGAATCACTTAAAATGAGCTGAATTCTTGATAAAAAAATCACTACATTTGATGCTTGATTGTTTCAAAAATCTCTGCAAAAATACTTGTAAGTACATTTTTAAACAGGTACGTCAATAGTTTCATTTTGGTAGATTTTTTTCATGTGATACTTTTACTTTTGCCCCCGTATATGTACAAAATTGAGTACTTCATCCACCACAGTTTAATACCCAGTTTGGTTTTGGTCTAGAATCGTGTCATTTGAAGCCATTTGTAATCATCGAATTAACCCTGGTTTAGTTTTGTTCCACTAACATGTATATCAAAGGCATTTGACTCAAGACCTGGTTTAATCCTGGTTTTGGTCTGGGTTAGTCCCTGGTTTAGTCCTGGTTTAGTCATGTAAATTGCGAGATAAGGCCAAACATAGATACAGTACTTATCTGACAGTTAAGCTACAAATGTCCAGCTCTCAAGACATTTGATTCTAGACCTGGTTTAGTCTTGGTTTGATTCTGGGTTAGTCCTGGTTTAATCCTGGTTTATCTCTATATAATATAAGAATTCTCAGCCTTTTTTTTTATAACTATACTGAAGGCTTGAGGAGATTCTGGCTTAGACCTGGTTTAGTTCTGAGTAAGTCCTGGTTCAGACCTGGATTTTTGAATATTCTATGACCGCTATGGTATGGAATCTCAAGCATTTGGCCCTCACTTAAATCTACCAGTCCACTTTTTTATCCTTACATTTAAGTAGATTCTCTTGATACTTTGCAGCGGATGTTATGTGATGCTAACTGGAGGCACTGCTCTGTCTGAAGCTCTGTTACTCAAGTCAGATTTAATCTGAGCTTTGTTTTAACACAACCTGACCATAAAGAACCGACTTAGCTGGAACTACAACAGGCGAGCTGACTCGTGCTGTTAAACAAGTCTCTCACACATCACATTACAGTCACTCTCTTTTTTGGTAGAAAAATCAAACGGACCCTCGTATTGATCATAGGCTCCTGAAAATGTGTAAATTAAATCAATTTTGTATTTATCCTTAAGTTTTAAACGGAGATCTTAAAACTTTTTGGTCAGTGTTTGCCAACTGCTGAATATTCCGCCATTTACATACATTCAGAACACCCCCAAAGCGATGTCACTACTAAGTATCAATAATAGCCTGATTTGACATAATAATAAATCCACTTGAAGGCCCCATTAAACATTATTGTTGGTATAGATGACTTCCTGGTGTGAGCGACAACATTGTTAAGTGGATATTGTAAAGTTGAGTGCTCCGTCGGACTAGTCTATAAAGCAGTGCGTATGGACAGTGCAAAAGCTAAGTATTATTATCATGTTATAGAAGTGCAATGTTTGGCAATAAACTAACTCTATGCAAAGCTGAACGCCTCACGTCACACACAGCCTCTGAGACTTAAGCTATTTACAAAAGCTGCCCAAAAAAGCAAGGGTGCATTGCGGGACTTTTTCTGGTGATGGGAGTGCTATCTGGAGATGTTATTGCTTTGCCAAGAATGCTTCTAGGTTCTGTATTACACAAAATGGATTCTTGTGATCTTTAAGTCATGTTATAATGTTGTTACCTCATCAGAAACATGAAGTTGTGTTTTGTTTCATTCACACGTTTGAGTAACCCTTTATTATTAGTCTGTCTACATCTACAAAGCTCAAAATGCTCTGTTCCACCTTGTGATGTCATGTAGGGGTAGTTTTCAAATTAACAGATACCTTTACCTTTTGTTTAGTAGAGATTAGCAATTCCTGGGTTGAAATCACCCAAATAATCCGAGTGTATAGAGTTTTAAAAGTACAGTAGAGCACTTCCTGTATTACCTCATGACATCACAAGGTGGAACAGAGTGTTTTTAGTCTGAGAGAACTCCTAAATACACAGTTTGTATGTGTGTGTTAAAAATGTGTGAATGAAACAAAACACAACTCCAGGTCTGTTTGTGATGAGGAAACTTATAACATCAGAAACAGAGGAAGCATAACATGGGCCCTTTAATCTCCATGGCGACAACAGGTGACGTTGGCAAACCAGGTTACGGGCCAGATCTATGAAAAGCCAGCTCACAGTAAGACTGCATGCTTTTTAATGCAATCTAAAAATCTTTGCTATATGTAGATGACGTTTAACGCTATTCTGTGGAACATTCAAGGTAAAGCAATAACATCTCCGTGGACACAATTAGATGGCATACCCTGCATGAGAAAAGCTCCGCAGTGCACCTTTAAAAACAAAAGGTTGTGTGTTTTTATTGGCTTGAATATAGATCGATTTGGTATGTTATTTTAAAGGTCCTATGCATTATTCAGGCGTTCTAAACTACTACCTTAGCCTTTAATTTCACTCTAACTTAATAGAATATGTGTAATGTAAACATGTGAAAACAAGCACTTAGGAATGGGACATCAAAATCAGGCTCAAAACAATAGCTGTTAGCATTGAAGTTTGTTAGCTGTGTATGTGAAAGAAATGCGATCGAGTTAAAATATTAGAATAAATCTGGTAAAGGTGTATGGATTACAAAACACTTTATGATGTCATCCAGTGGACATATTTTTAGGTAGGATCTTTGTGAACAATAATATTTTAATTTGAATTACTTTGGTCAGTCTGTCCAAATGTTGCCATACGGCCTCATAGACAACAGACAGTAGGTAGGTAGGCGGCTGGTTTGGTGGTGTGTTTGGCTTAAGGGCACAGCGGCAGTGGGAGGACGGAGTGCGAGCGGACCGAAGCGACTTGGAGCAAAGCATGATGGGTATGTGTCTGAGTCGTGTCTCTTGCAGTGAGCGCTTTGAGGTGTGGAGGATTTCAAGGTTACAGCCAGAATGCAATGTGAGTTTTTCAAATTTTTAGGATTTTAGGATCTAGATATGAGTTATAAGTACTTACAATTCTAATATTAATCATATTTCTTTCTACATTTGTTTTAAATTGTTAATCGCTATGGCTACAATCCTCATTTTTTGTCATTCTGAACCCAGTGGATACATAGATTTATCATTATTTCAAGTTAAATTATCATGTAAACAGTGACGTAATCTATGTCTCATAAAAAACAAAATCAAATCTGGTCAAAATGTTGTAATTCCAGATTAATCTTCTAAATTCAAGTGATTTCAAGTGAGGACAATAATACATTTTGCAGAATTTGGTTGGAAATTTTTAAACATTCATAATGAATATTTATTTTAAGCTTTTTCTCAGTTTTCTTTTCGCTAAACCCTTAGAATTCATGCAAATCACAAAAAATATTTAACATGAAAATTTGTGGGTTTGTCATAGTTTTCAAAATCACTCCATAATGAATTTGAATGACGCAGAATGCTGCATTTTCAGATTTTTACGCTTTTTTTCATTTCAAAATTGTTTTAGGCTTTTCCTCAATTTAATTTCTGCACTAAAACCTCATCTTTCCCTTGTAATCCTGCTCGTCTCACACTCCACTGAGCGCTTGTTAAACTTGAGGCACAGACCGCAGATGCTAAAATGTGGAGGAGGAAAATTTGGAAAAAACAAGAAATTTACAAAACGATTTTTCAGTTGAGAGCGTTTCCATCACCTCCAGCTGTCAGCTCCAAAGCCTGCACCAGACGCCGCCCCGCCGAGAGCCGATCTGAGCACACAACGCAACATTTCAGCAAAACTCCCACTAAATATTCATGCCATTTTGTTTCCATTTCCAACTGTGATAATAACACGGCAACAAGGAAAGACTACACGAGTTAACACAACGTGAATTCACAATATTAAACGTGATTTGAGTAATTTGGACTAGTTTCATTCTAGGTTCATTGCCTTGTGTAAAGATGCACTGTGTAACTTTTTGGTTCGAGGTCCGTCCATTGCTTCTTTCTATGGACATGTCATTGCTCTGTCTGGAATGTTCCACAGTATGACATTAAACAGCTCTACCTTACATTTATTCAATTACAGGTGGTTTTATAGCTCAAAAATACCTAGAAAAACAGGCATTCTGACTGTGAGCGGGGTCGCCTCTTCACTGATCTGATATGTAACATGGTCTGGTTTGGTCTCCATGAAGATAGAAAGGTTTAATGCCATACTGTGAAACATTCTAGACACGGGGAAAAGCATTTAACAGACCCTCCACCAGAAAAAATACACAATGCATCTTTAAATATGTATGTACTTGTTTTAATATACAAACATTTCACTTTAAAAGTCCTGTACCTGATTTTTTTTCGTTTTGCGTTTTATTGTCCGATCATCAGGAAGTGCACAGTTAGCATGCTAGTTGTCATTAGCTTTACTGTTAAGCTTTACTGCTAAGTCTGTTATGTACTGTCTGCATCTAATTATAAAGCATTTTATTGTCCGATCATCAGGAAGTGCAGAGCTAGTATGCTAGTTGTTGTTAATTTTACTGTGCAGGCAAAACTCTGTATCTAAACGTTGTAAAAAGTGCTTATAAACTCAACGTGGTGAATAATTAGGATGCTCAGAATGCATAAGGTAAGTGAGGAATAACTTTGGACCACTGCAAACTGTTTTCTTTACGTTTTTAAGACGGTAAAAATCAGGTACAGTCTTTTAGCTAAACTATACATCTAACTGGGGTAAGATTTTAAGTGCAATAAGAGCAATTTTCTAACTCCAGATAACTTCTCTAGAAATGAGAAAAATATATGAACTTCTACAGTGATTTTGCTGTTACAGTTTCGTGTTTTATCAATTCAATCCCCAGTCTTGGTAGCCACAACTGCCCTGGAGACAAGGCTGCCAATCTACGCCTTTGGACCCTTCAACCACCGCTAACGACTCACTCACCAAATATGTGCAGGCAAGGCGGGTGAAGCGTCTTGCCCATTGAGACAACAACAAGACACGCTGTTTGTGGCTTGAATAGAACCAGCAACCATTGGGTTTTTGGGTAAGTTAAAACTGCTCTAATCAATATTAGCTTGCCAATATTATCTTGTATTCACGTCATTTTAACTCATGTAGATTTCCATTTTTTATTTTATTTTTCATTATTTCCTATTTAATAAAGATGACGAAAAGGTATGTGGTTTGTGTTCTTGCATGTCAAAAGTGGATTTTTTTAATGTATTTTTTGAAATTGCGTTTTATATTTTTTTTAAAGCAATGTGATTTTTTTTCCATTTTTTGTTGTAAAAAAAGAAATGCAAAGTTAATATAAAAAAGTGCAAAATAAAAGCAGGCAATGTTTTCAAGTGACCACTGTATGGCCATGATGTGTGGTTAACAGTTCAGTATTCATTGTCAAAACATAGCAAATAATTACTCTGTTGTGAAGAAAATGCAAAAAAAAAAACAAAAAAAAAAACAACAACAACAAAACATTGAGTTGATTTTCAGTTTTTTGAGTTTTCGAGGCATGGTTTTACCCCAAAATTGCCTCAAAATTCCTCCGAAACAATTCATCTTCACTGGTAGAAAGATGGCGAAATCCAAATCCTTGTCTTGATCTGCTGCTTTGTTAGTTTTAGTCCAAAAATATATGCCTAGCCTTGTTTCTATCAAGTTGCACAATTTGTTCAGATGAAAAAGCGATGCAGGATAAACATTTTTAAATAGGAAGGGCACCTTTAAAGCTACCATTCGTAATTAGATTGGCTGACCCACCCCTGTTGTATTCTCACATATCACTACTAGATGATGTCCACGTTACCGCTATCTGAGAGTGTACCAGCTTTGGCCTAACAGAAAAAGAAGACCAGCGAGCGCAGGTGAGGGAACGGGTAATAGGTTACATCTGCCATCTACTGGTGCAATTTTTTTTTTAATAAACTTGCAGGTGGTAGCTTTAAAGGGCACCTGATGTCTTTCCATGTATTTGAGCCATGTGTCTTGGCATATATAGTGCAGCTCAAAACGAGTTTGTTGTGCAATTAGCAAGCGTTTTATTGTCAGAGAAACAGGAAGTTCGCCGTTAGCATGCTAGTGGTTGTCAGCATCACAACGCCAAAGCTCCGGTCAAACAAATTTACCTACTTGTAAAAAGCGCTTAGAAACTAACTGTAAACCGTTTGAAATGAACTAGTTCTGTTTTTCATGTTTTTAGACAGAAAAAAAATAAATTAAAATGGTAAAAAAAATGAAAGTGATAAATAAAATACATTTGTTAGCAACATTTTGGATAATTATATTACACAACTTAGTAGAAACAAGGCTTTTTATGTTTATGTCATTCGCTGTTTTCTCTCTGTCAATTCAACCAATAAATCCTCAAAATTCAACCTCTTAATCCAAAACGTATCTCCTCAAAGTCTTAAGACATTTTCCCAAATTTCAAAAAAGAAAAAAAAAAAAGAGAAATATTGTCTTTTTAAGTAGAAAATTTGCAGAAAAAAGTGTCGCTGCGCATTGTCAGTTAGATCTCCCACAGAGACGCAACAATCTCACATCTCCGCCTTGAGTCCCATATGAGCCACCGTCGGAAGGTTGGTAGTTCACTTCCCTCTGGTCTGCTCCTCGGTGCTGCCCTCTGGTGGTAGGGTAGGAGCACGAGAGAGCCACAGAGCTGACTCGTTTATTGGCGCTCTCACTGTACAAAATGTCAAAGTGCGTTCGCCAAACTCTGGATTGTCGGCAAAGGTACAAGTTCAAGCACGAGCCTTTGTTCAGTGTTGTTTTTCTTGGTGTTGAAATAGGCTGCGACAGGTGCTGCGCTGCAAAAAACCTTGAATCTAAAACGTTAAAATGACTTGAATTCAAACTCGTGATTTGAGTATTGTCAACTTAAAATTTCACTTATTTACAGACAGAAGATAATTAGTTTGACTTACATACATTTTTATATATATATTTTTTTTTCAACCTGTTTTGCTATAGGGCTGGCTGGGTGATTTGACCAAAATAATAGTTTTTTTTTTGTGATTATAATTTTTATCAATTTTAATCAAAGTTTATTTATGATATTTAACCAATTCATGGGTTTCAGTTTCCTGTTCTAAGGAGGACCCATTCAAAAGATATAATATTTGGTTTTCAATTGTTCATCACTATAGCAACTGTCCTTTTTTTTTTTTACATTGGCAGTTTTTAATTTTGTATTTGTTTCAGTGCGTTTATGTAAAGTCAAGAGCAACGTCGTTTCAGAATAAACCTCGATTTCACATTTTTGAAATTTGTTAAATTGAAAATTGCACTTAAAATTTGGAAAAAAAACAACAACAAATTATTCCAGCGTCCATTCATTTTGGACCAGGTTTTCTGTTTCTGTATTTTAGTATAACTGAGTAATTGATCATTTAACTTGTACACATCAACATAATTAAAACCTGCTCAAAATCTTAAGTTCAAGTCATTTTAACCATATACACTCAAAATACTGACTTTAAATAAATTTACTATGCCAACTTTTTCCATCTAACTGTTTTAGGTTAATTTTTTTTAAGTGGATTAACTTAAAAAACGCTTTGGATCAACATAAAATAATTGGGTGGACTTAACACATTTAAGTAAAGTCAACATTTTAGCGTGTGTGTATTATTTTTTGCAGTGCAGGTGTGGATTTTGAATTCCAAAGATGAAAAACGGCAAAAAGTTGAGTATTTGAGTACGCTAACTACTTCGATATATTAGATTGCATGCAGAAAAATAAGAAAGTGGTTACTGGTTATTGATAAGGTAAAATCCAAGATCCCAAAAGTACTTGAAGACAGTTGGGATTTGACTGAAAACGGACAAAAACGTGACTATTGTAAAAGTTGTGGTGAAGTGGTAGAGAAAAACAACAGTCTCGCAACAATCTCCTCCATTTTGTTGTTGATGTCCCATTTGGGCCACCGTACTGGGGTCGTCCAAGATGGCGTCCGGCTGGTGCGGGGGACAGGAGGGAGGGAGCCGGTGGAGGGTAGTAGCAGAGGGGTTGGTAGTTGGATTCCCTTTGCGCTGCTCCTCGGTGGTGCCAGGGAGCAGGAGGAGCGGGAGGTTGCTAGTTTGATTCTCTCCGCTCTGCTCCTCGCTGCTGCTGCTGCCCTCTGGTGGTAGGACTCAGATGTGGCGCTTCATGTGCAGAGCCAGGTGGTCCGATCGAGAGAAACACCTGGAAATATGAGAACAAGGATGAGAATTTGATAAGGCGGAGTCTGGAGGTACAGAGGGGCGGGGTCTGTGGAGGGGCGGGGTCTGGAGGTATAAGGAACAGCGCGATTGGTCTAAGAGGCGTCCGCACTTCAAACTCTGCCCCTGCAGCCACGAGTTTGTAATCTGAAAGACCTGGCTCTGATCAGGATCATCTTTCGTGAGGTCACCAACTACTTGACATCACAGAGGCCACTGAAGGCAGCACAAACTTAGATTTAAGTCTTAGAAGCTGCATATTTACCAAGTTTGCGCTAAAGTTGCCAAAAATGACATCAGATGACACCAACATTCTATAGGCCAATGAGGGCTGGGTGATATGGCGATAAAAATGGAATCGCGATCAGATGCATCGCTATTTAATGCATCTGAATGCATTAAATAGAGATAGCCTCCAAGTGCATAAAGTGAGTGAGGAATAACTTTGGACCACCGCAAACTGTTTAAAATGAACTTGTTCTGTTGTTTGTTCACATTTTTAAGATACAGCGTCTTTAAAAGTTATTTCAATTTTTCCTATATCACGCTGACTCTTGTGAGCTTTAAGAATGTACCTCATCAAAAACATACTTGGAGTTGTGTTTTGTTTTATTTACACATGTTTGCGTATGTTTAGTATTAGTCTGTCTACATCGCCAAAGCTCAAAATGCTCTGTTCCACCTTGTGATGCCATTTATTGTTAGATTTCAAGTTAACAGCTCCTTTTACTTTTAGTTCAGTAGAGATCGGCAATTCCAGGGCTGAAATCATCCAAATGATTTTAGTGAAGGTGTGTGGAGTTTAAAAACACAGTGGAGCATTTCCTGTATTAGCACGTGACATGGAACAGATTTTGAGTTTGAGAGAAGAACTCATCTTAAATATGCAGGGTTCGTGTGTTAAACGTGTGAATGAAACGAAATGAAACAAAACACGGCTCCAGGTATGTTTGTGATGATATAAAAAAGATCTGAAAATAGTGTAATATGGGCCCTTTAAATGCTGCTATTGTTTGCAATTGGACACAAGACTAGCTCAGAAAAAAATAGTCCTGGTTTAGCTCTCTCTCTCCCCGCTGCTGTATTTGCCCATCATTTTAAATCTGTTCTGTCTTTATTTTCCTGCAAAGACATAAAAGTGCCTGCAAAACCAGTCTGTGATAATATGACTGAGTGAAAGACAAAATACAGCATCTGTATAACGATTTTAATGGGAAATTTAAAATGCTTTTTGCCTGAGGGTTCATTCATTTTTAATTATCCTTTATAACAGAGAGTGTGGAGACATGACAGCCCAATGTAAGGGACATCTCAAGGTCATTCTCACTGGATAAATGGCTCTTTTTCACTGACAAAAGTAAGGATATTGTACATTTTTCACCACAATTTAGAGCAAGCAGTGTCCTTATTTAATAGATGTACTGTACTCTTTCTCTTTCTCACCTGTCGCAGTGGTTGCACCTGTCTTATCTGTGTGTTATATATAAGTAGTATATTCCTCACCTGTCACAGTAGTTACATTCTAAAGAAATGACCTGTCAAAGTGGTTGCACCTGTCATGTCTGTAGAATATTGCATGTTATAAGTGGTATCATTCCTCACATTTAAAGGGTGTTTGCGGTAGTGTTGTTTTGTATGTTTTCTATTGTATATTGTTGTGTTACAGTTGTATATTACCTGTCGCAGTGGTTGCATTTAAAGGGGCGGGCTCCGGTGTGTTTGCGGTAGTGTCGTGTGAGCTCATCACTGCGAGCGAAACGCCACTCACAGCCCTCCCACGAGCACTTGTACGGCTTCTCTCCTGAAACACACACAAGGAAAGAGGTTTTTAATCAACCAAACTTTACAACAGACTCCTATAAAAACTGCACTCCTCCAAACTTCTTCTGATACTTAAATATGGACATTTGGTTCGTTTGTTAAATACTGATCGAAAAAGAGCTTAATAATAGAAATGAGTCCATTGACTTCCTGTTCAAAAATGCAGAACTGAGAAGACCTCTTCATAGTGTATGTTTTTAGGTTCTTTTTTCAGACCAAGAATTTGTTTTCATACCTGAAAAAAGAACATAACATAAATTATCGGAAGACCAAATGAACCTCATTGGACCTCTTCATAGTGTTTTTCATTGTAAGAAAGCCAGACATTTTCATTTATGTGCATTCATTTTTGAAAATTAGCAACATTTTTGATTATCTGTGTACAACACAGAGTCCGAAACGAACTGCAAATAATTACAGAGCTGTGGGAGGGGATAGGGGGTAGGTGAAAACAGAAATATTCTGAGCAGTAAAGCCTCAAATGCAGGACAATACAGGATTATTCCTACAAAATGACTGAGTGGGCTAATGAAGAGGAACTAATAATAAGCAATAAAGTCTTGCATTTCCAGGCATTTAGCAGCTACAGTACATACAGTTTTGTGCATTCTTCATTCATTCCATACTCAATGGTGGTAAGTTCTACTGTAGCCACAGCTGCCCTGGAACAGACTGATGAAAGCGAGGCTGCCAATCTGCGCCATCAACCCCTCTGACCACCACCATCACACACATACTACATTCATACTAGGCAATGTGGGTAAAGTGTCTTGCCTAAGATCACGACAGTATACACTAGACTACGCTTGGGAATCAAACCCAGCACCCTCTCTCTGTGAGGGGTGATATTTAAGGGTCAAACTTGAAACATAAAAGCTTTGTGAAGAAGCTGAAAGTTTGTGAGTTTGGGGCTGACCTTCACTTCAGACGGTTTATTTATTTTTTTATTTTATTTCGTATTTTTGAGTGAAGTTTAAAGACGCAGAGAGCGAGTGATGCAATGACAGGTAACGCTCGGCAGGACCACTCCACTGAGGAATTACATGTCTTTTACATTTAGAAAGAAGGAGAGAGCGCGTGACAGAGGGCCTTTGAAGACATCATCCTTTCACCACCCCCTTCTCTCTCTCTCCCCCTCTCTCCCTCCATCTCTGTACCTGAGGACAGTGGTTCCTCGGCCCCATAGTGTGAATATTCAAATGGAAGACCCATATTTCAGAGTGGATATAGGGGCCCACGACTGTGTTAAAGAAAACATATTATGCTTTTTGCTGTTTTTAAAATGAAACTCTAAAGTTGCACTGTGTAACTTTTTGGTTGGGGATCCGTGACTTGCTTGTTTCTATGGAGATGTCATTGCTCTGCCTGGAATGTTCCACAGTATGACATTAAACAGCTCTACTTTACATTAATTCAATTTTATAGCTCAAAAATACCTAGAAAAAACAGGCACTCTGACTGTGAGCCGGGTCGCCTCTCCACAGATCTGACCTGTATCTTGGTCTGGTTTGGTCTCCATGAGGATAGAAAGGTTTAATGCCATACTGTGTAACATTCCAAAGCATCTCCATGGAGAAAAGCGTTTCACAGACCCTCCACAAGAAAAGTTACACAATGCACTTTTAATATGCATACGTCATCATTTTACATTTTGTTCATTGTAAAACTACAATTTTTACCTAGAACGCCTTAATAAAACAAAAACGTAAATTGATTCTTGTTGTGTCCTTGGGCAAGACACTTCATCCACATTGCCTAGTATGAAAGTGGTGTGTGTAAAGAATTATAATTTTTCAATCGTCAAATAGTTTTTTTTTAAACTATAAACCAGTCAAAACATTGTCCTTTCAGAATCACAACATTATGACACCTTTACTGTGAGTGTCATGTTATAAACAGCTCTTGTCACTTCTCGTTTATCGTCTGTCTTCCTCCTCGCTCAGTGGCTCTCACTCCATCTCTCTCTCCTTCTCTCCCACCTCCCTTTCTCCATATCCCTCCATACCTACAGTATGCTCGATCTCTCCTTTCCCTTTTCTTTCTTCCATACTCCTCCTCTCTTTCTCTTTCCCTCATTCTGTCTCTCTCTCTCCTTCGCTCCCCTGCTCTCTTCACCCTGCATCTCTCTCCCACACCTTTCTCTCTCTCCTTCCTTCACTCTCCCTCTCTCTGCCTCTTCACCATCTCTCTCTCCCTCATTCTCTCCCCTCTCTCTATAACCTCCCCTCCTCTTCCTCCCTCCTTGTCCCCCACACCTTTTTCTCTTTCCCTCCCTCTCTCAATTCCTATCTTCACCCTGCTTCTCTCTCTCCCTCCTTCTCTTTCTCCCTCCTTCTCTTCCTCCAGTGGGGGCTCAGGTGGCAGACTTCACACCCCTCTGCCAGTGCATGTGTCTGGGTGTAATTGGCCGGAACAGCCCTTTTTCTTTTCAATGCCTCCTCCTCCTCCTCTCCTCCTCCTCCTGCACTCCTCCTCATCCCTCCCTCCCATCCCATATTTTATTGTACAAACCCAAAACGACAGGTTCTCCATTCTGCTCATGCTGTAAATATTAGAAGAAGTAAACTGGTGTTGTCACGATACTAACATTTCAAACTCGATTTTGATACTAATAGACTCAATACTGATTCCCGATACCACAATGATACTTCAAATGAGTATCTAGTTTCAGTTCTACTTTTAGTATCGATTAGTATCCGATTTTCAATACTTTTCACAAGCGTAAACCAAGTGAAAGTACCTTCTCCTCTCTCTTTTTATTCTCTCTATCTCTCTTTTCTCTCTCCTATGTTACTTTTCTCTCCCCTCTTTTTCTCCTCTTTAATTCTCCCTCTCTCACCCATCTCTCTCTTTTTCTCCTCTTATATCTTGCCATCCACTCTTTCTCTCCCCTCTCTAATCTCTCTCACTCATCTCTCTCTCTCTCGTTACTCTTTACTCTCCCTCTCCACCTCAGTATTTCTTCCCTCTTTATCTATTCTCCCTATTCCCTCTCCTTTCTCTTTCTCTCCATTCCCCTTTGCTCTCTTTCCCACTCTCCCTACCTTTTCTCTCCTCTCTGCCTCCCCATCTCTCCATCCTTTCTCTCTCCTTCCCTTTCTCTCTCCATACTTCTTACTCCCCTTTCTTCAGCTCTCCCTCCCTCTTTCTCTCACTCCTCTCTATCCTCTTTAGTTATCTAGTTACTGCATTGCTCTCGCTACACCATCCCTCTTTTCCATCAACTCTCTCTCTCCCTCTCTCTCCTTCTCACTCTCCTTTTTGGTTATCTAGTTACTGCCTCCCTCTTTCTCTCCCACCCCCTCTGCTCTATCCTCTCTCCCTCTTTCTCTCCCTCTGCTCTCTTTCCTCAGTCACCTAGCTCTAGCCTCCTCTCTCTCTCTCTCTCACCTCTTTCTTTCCTCATCCCTCTCCCACACCCCTCTCTCTCTATTCCTCTCTTCACCCTCCATCTCACACCCATTACTCTCTTCCTCTATCCCCCTCAATTTCTCTATTACTCTCTTCACCCTCCATCTCTCCTTCACTCACTCTCCTCTATCTTTCTTTCTCTCCCCACTCCAGCCTCCCTCTCTTTCAACTCATCTGTTTTGTCTATATCACCTCTTCTCTTTCTACCCCTGTCTCTCACTCCCACTCCGTCTCTCTCTCACCCCCTTACTACTAACTTTCTCACTCTCTTTCTCTCCCACCCCTCACCGTTCTCTTTCTCTCTCTTCTTCCGTTAAATAGCGCTTGCCTCCCTCTCTCCTCTCTTTCGTTCTGTTGCTAGGAGACTTTCGAACACATCCTGGCCTCGCTGCGCTCTGATTGGCTCATTTTACATTCTACTTCCACATTCCAGATTTGATGAAGCCAGAATTCCAAAAGGAGCACAGGGATGATGTCATTCTCTCAGATGGGAACAGCTGGGCTTTTTATTTGTAATGTAAGAAATATTCAAAAGGAAACTACAGGATATACAACTGTAGAGCAACAAGACCACAACCTCTTCATGAACTGATGATACCCATAGTGAAATCACAACATCGTAAAATGGAATATAGTACAAAACTGAGCTTCAGTACTTGTTTTTAACTGTAATTGAATAAATGCAAGACAGGTAAGTTTAATGTTTTACCGTGGAACATTCCAGACAATGGATCTATGTCCATGGAAACAAGCAGGGGGCAGCTTCTCCACCAGAAATGTTACATAGTGCCTCTTTAAATCTCGAGATTTGTTCCCCTCAAAATATAATAACAAATATATTTTATCTTTGTTAATACTTGTAATTCACACAAATCCTGCATATTTAAGATGAGTTCTTCTCCCAAACAGAAAACACTCTGTTCCACTTTGTGATGTCATGTGGTAATATATGAAGTGCTCCACTGTGTTTTTAAACTCCATACACCTTCACTAGAATCATCTGGATCATTTCAGACCTGGAATTTCCAATCTCTACAGAACAAAAGGTAAAAGGTAGCTGTTAACTTGAAAACTACCACTATGACCTCATAAGGTGGAACAGAGCATTTTGAGCTTTGGAGATGTAGACAGACTATGATAAAAGATTAGTCAAACACGGGTAGCAACATTCTAACATAGCTTAAAGCTCACAAGAGTCCATTTTGTGTAATGTAGGACCTTTAAGATCAACACAACTAGTCCTTATATAGACTTGTATAAGGACTAGACTCTCCACTAGTTCCTGTTTCCTGGAAAAGCCCCTTTTAGACCTGGTTTAGTTCTGGTTAAGACCTGGTTTAGTCCTTGTTTAGACCTGGACTTTGAGAGATGATTTAAAGTGGACACCCCAAAGGTAAAAGCAGCAAATGAAAGAGAGATTAAATATTATGGAGTCATTAAATTATAGCTTCATCAGTATGAGGTGTGAAATATGTTCTGCTCATTGTTCAATCTGCTTTACGGTCTATTAAACCTAATAATCCCACTGAGGCATAAAAATATTATCACTCATTATAAAACTGGATCAGTGTTCGCTCCTCTACCGCTCATAATTTCACTTTTTAATTACAAACAATGCCATAAACACATTGGGAATTCATTAGTCCCCAATATTTTCCAGGCTAAACTCGTGTTGGCGCACCATAAAATGCATTTTTAAACAGGCATAAATACTCATAGTGTAGTTATGAAAGTTTATCATTAATAATAATAATAATAATAATTTCCCATGTGTTGCAAATGAAGAAGAATTAGAACCATTGCTCAATAAAACTAAATATTCCCCACAGTAATCTTTTGTACGGCTAATAGTCCTCAGAATGGAGTCCATCACAGTGTAACGCTACTGTGCTATTTTATAACAGTCCATTTGGGTGTCTTTAGAAGGTCTTATTCTGCATTTAAACCTGCTTAAGGCCTCTACAAACATGTTCTGAAATACATGAGATTCTTATAGTTTAGCAGTTCAAATTCAGTCTTCTATCAAATGTAACAAATATTTATTTTATTTCTATAGCAACATGTATTTATAACTGTTTAAACATGGATTTTATGGTCCACCAAGTCTGGTCTGTATCACTCCGCTCTGGTGTTTCGGTCGGTGATGAAATGGGTCATTGCCTCAAAGTGCTTCTTCTGGAAAGAGTAAATCCTATGGAAGGTCTTGCCTGTAGCATCTCAAATGTCCATAGCGAGTTCCTTAGCTAGCCTCTTGCATAGTCTCTATGGATACAGGAAAAACAAACAAGTGCAAAAAGCCTCTAGCATCTCAAATGTCCATAGCTAGCACAATGTAATTAATAGGAAAAACAAAAGTGTGTATATATATATATATATATATATATATATATATATATATATATATATATATATATATATATATATATATATATATATATACACACTACTCACAATAAGTTAGGGATATTGAGAGAGACTCAGCGGATGTCATACATACGGTGTTTGCTTCACTGGGTACATATTGGGGCTAAGGCCAAAAAATACTAAAAGACAAACCTTGTCAATGTGGGATCAATTTCAACATTCTGTGGGTATAAAAAGCTGGTATTGTCAGTAAGTCATTCCAAGTTCATCATTCAAACAGCCATGAACACACGACGTCACTTAACAGACGAGCAGCGTCACCTGGCCATAGCGCGCCTTCGGGTCGGTAGCAGGTAGTCGGATGTTGCTCTTGAACTTGGTGTGTCTCAAAGTGTCATCAGCAGACTTGCATCAAGACACAGAACTACTGGCAGAGTTTGTGACAGGCCCAGGAGTGGAGCCCCACGAGTGACAGACCGCAACGATGACCAGTACCTAAGGACCTACGCACTCAGACATCGTCATGCAACGGCCACACAGCTGCAGGCCCGTTTACGAGAGGTGAGGGGGACTAGGGTTTCCAGACAAACCATACGCAACCGACTCCATCACTTTGGCTTGAATGCCAGACGACCATTGCAGATGACTCCACTGACACCAAGACACCGCCATGAACGTTTGCAGTGGGCACAAGATCATGTGACCTGGACAATGCAGCAGTGGTCTACCGTCTTGTTCACTGATGAGTGTCGGGTCACCTTGCACAGGAATGATGGTCGTCTGCGTTGCTGGAGAAGGCGAAGTGAGCGATACGGCGAGGTCAACATGGTCCCCAGGGTTCCCTTTGGTGGAGGCGGTGCAACAGTCTGGGCAGGCATCACCAGTCAGCGCAAAACAGATCTGGTTATTGTAGATGGCTCAGTAACTTCACGTTCTTACCTCAGAGACATCATAGAACCCATCATCATACCCCAATTCCACCAGCATACCCCCAACCTTCTGTTCATGGATGATGATGTTCCACCACATCGAGCCAGAATTGTCACAGCTCGACTTCAGGAAGTCGGAGTGCCTCATATGGTATGGCCAGCAATGTCCCCTGACCTGAACCCCATAGAGCACGTCTGGGACCAGTTGAAGCGGAGACTGGATGATCGTACCCCACCACCACATGACCTGGCAGAACTGCGTGTAGCACTTGTGGAAGAGTGGAATGCATTGCCTCAGAACAACATCATGAGGGTAGTGAGGAGCATGAGACGTCGCTGTCAAGCTGTCATTGCGGCAAATGGTGGAAACACCTGTTACTGACAGTCAAGTTTTTGTTATTTGGGGCTAATTTTTGGGGGTGTAATGAATTAAACTAATGAAAAAGGTGTTTTTTTCTCATTCATTATTAGTAATATCAAAGGGAACTTTTACTTATTTCATTGAAATTCAGACCAAATAGGAAAAAATACTCATATGAATAACAATATCCCTAACTTATTGTGAGTAGTGTATATACCTACTCATTATAATGATTTTTGATAGGCTTTAAAAAAGGTTAGAGGCTAACACTGCTAACGCTGCTAGCCCTGCTCCTCCCTGCAGTGTCTGGCAGTGCTAATCCCATGCTACATGTAAGTTTAATCATTTATGCTCATTTAAAAAGCCAAAAAGAGGATTAGGCTAATTGGACCAGAGCGCTGAGCCTGAGGAGAACAGGGAGGGGACTAGAGCCAAAACTGCACAGCCCCTCTTCCTCCTCCTCCTCCTCTCTCTGTGTGAAATCAGGACAGAGATGAGAGTACTGCCTCAAAATTACATTTGACTTTTTATTTTATGTTCAATTAAAACTGAGAGAATTTACCAATTGTTGACTGATTGAGGTAAGCTTTTTTGCCAAATGAAATAAAGGTTATGGGTTAAAAAAACGAAAGCCAGATATAACGGTCTGAAAATTCAAGAAAAACAAAATGGATTTAAACAGATTTTCAGGATCTGTGATAAATGCAAGTGAAAAATGGTTGGCTAATGCTTGAAGGTTATTTGAGAGGGACTTGTGAACAAATCAGCACACCAGATTGTGTTAAAACAAAACTCAGATTTAAATCTAATTGGAGGTGAAATTTGTAGATCTGACTTTAAGTAAAAATCTGAGCATCTTTAAGTCAGAATCTAAAGCCTATTTGATGCTTTTGCCTCAAATAGGGTTCATTACAACTGCATTCTTTTGTTAGCATGCCGGCTGCTCAAGAGCATGTTTAAAGAACGAGATATACTTTATTAATCCCAAAGGAAATTCAAGTTTTGCCGCAGCAACATTTACACTGCGCTTCTCAGTGGCCTCAGTCAAAGGTCTGAGTGCAGTTGAACAGGAGGACTGGTCAGGGAGGGTCAGCACATCCTGTGTCAGGGCAGTGTGAGCAGAAGAGACAAAAGTGTATCTCCTCTATGTCCAGCTACATGGATTCAAAGTATTGAAGGTCTTCAACAAAAATAATAATAAAACAACAAAACAAATAATGCGTAATATTTGATCTTTAAGATGCTGTGAATAGCACATTTGATAAGTATTGAAGTGTGTACAATTGCAATTTGGCCAATCTAAAATCCACATCCTTTGAGAACTCTAAACTGTACTGTACTCACTGCTTTCTGTCTCCATTTCTGCTCATTTTTGCTCTGTCTCCTGCATTTCACCACATGTCCCCCCCTCGAGCTCTCGGCCTGCCTGTCACTGCTGGCACTGGGTTTTTTGGTTCAGTCTAAGCCTATAAAACGCTAGATTAATGACTAAAACTGCTCCTACTACTGCTACTACCGCTGCTATGTGGCTCTGCAGGCTACTCACTGTAATCCAGGGAAACTGCCAACTCAATGATGACAACCAGAGGCTACAAACCAGCGTACACACACAGAATGAAGTTGAGCTAGTCGCTAAAGTAGAATAATGCTCGCTGGAGGTGCTACAACTGTGCAATATGACACCATTGGTCATGTTTGATAGACTGGAAACTGCAGACTCCACGGGTCCAAAAGGCAGTTTGACATCAAAATAAGTGAAATGGTTTTCCTATGGGGATATGGGACTATAATATGACAGTTTTCATCACTTTTAAATATTTGATGGTACTGCAAAAGGGTGTAATCTCTCAAACCAGAGCACATAAAGGCACCAGGACAATATTGGCAACTTTTGGGTTTGAGTTATTGCAGTAAGATGGACTTGAGCTTTGAGACATGCTATAATGCTGTTACCTCCTCAAAAACAGACCTGGAGTTGTTTTTGTTTCATTCTCACGTTTGCGTAACCCTTATTATTAGTCTGTCTACATCTAAAAAGCTCAAAATGCTCTGTTCCACCTTGTGATGTCGTGAAGAAGTAGCTTTCAAGTTAACAGCTACATTTTACATTTTGTTCAGTAGAAATTGGCGATACCAGGTCTGAAATAATCCAAATGATTCTAGTGAAGGTGTATGGAGTTTAAAAACACAGTGGAGCACTTACTGTATTACCACATGACATCACAAGAATATGCAGGATTTGTGTGTTAAACATGTGCAAATGAAACAAAACACAACTCTGATTTTGATGAGGAAACATTATGAAATGGATAAAAAAATTGCATAATATGGAGTCTTTAAAGTTGTTTCCATGGATATTTTATTGCTTTAGCCGCAATGTTCCACAGTATGGCAGTTAACTTCTCTTACTTGTATTTATATCAATACAGATGTTTCTATTCCTACAACAAAACATGTATTTTTACTGTGAGTTGGCTCGCTTCTCCACAAATCAGATCTGTAACTTCACCTTCACCCTTCTCTATGGAGATAGGCAAGTTTAATACCATGCTCTGGAACATTCCAGACAAACCGCACCATGTACATTTTTGTAACTATAGAGCTAACATTGGCCAATGGAATTTAAAATGAAAAAAAAAGCTCATCTGATTCAACTCCTTCCATACAATCAAACTGGGAGAAGTGTCTTGCCCATGGACATAAAGTTTAATTCCTTTTGTGTCTGCTGCTTCTTTTAGCAAGTTTAACGCTGCAACTGTGCACTACTTTTGGACGTAGCTTACATTTAAAGTTTCAGTTCTACCAGACTTCTGTTTAGTAAAGTTCCATTTTCCCAGTTTGGCCTTTAGCCGTTAGCCTTTAGCCGCTGGACACATTAGCGCGGTTCATTCAGTTTAAAGAGGTCAGTGAGCGAGCAGCTGGAGTTAGCAGCTAATGCTAACGGCGAATGGTTAAATTGCTCATTCGTTCACTGCGAGTCTATCCATCATGAGCTAATTACTCAGACAGGAGCACTGGTATGGAGATGTTATTAAGATGTTAAGCAAGATATGAAATGCGTGGGGTCATGGAGCACGTTAAATGGGTAAGAAAAGTACATTTTGTGAAAGCATTTTGTGTTATAACGGTAATATATAATTTGTATTGGGGAAAACTATTTTAAATTGCACCAATGAACGAGACCATGATTACAAATTATTAGTTTGGGTTAATTATAAGTTCTGCTTCAACATTAGCCGGTTAATGCGTAATTTTCAACTATTTGTTTGAAGCTTCACTATGTAACTTTTCGGTTGGGGGTCCATCACCTGCTTGTTTCTATGGAGCTGTCATTGCTCTGCTTAGAATGTTCCACAGTATGACATTAAACAGCTCTACCTTACATATACTCAATAACAGGTGGTTTTGTTGCTCTAAAATACCTATAAAAACAGGCATTCTGACTGTGAGCGGGGTCGCCTCTCCACAGATTTGACCTGTAGCTTGGTCTGGTTTGATCACCATGAAGATAGAAAGGTTTAATGCCATACTGTGAAACATTCCAGACAAAGGAATAAGATCTCCATGAAGAAAAGCATTTGACGGACCCTCCACCAGAAAAGTTGCACAATACACCTTTATAGTTGAGGTACCTAATTGTCAAACCATGAAATGGAAGTTATTTTGTCACAAAGTGCTGCTTTTTACAAGATTTGTTTAGATTAGATTAGAAATACTTTATTATCCCAAAAGAAAATCATATTCAGCACTCTATATTTTGTCCTTTGTTTGGTTCAAATGTGTCTAAGAGTCTGTGACATTAGACGTAATAGTTAGACAAGTTGACTAATAAAACATAACCGCTAAAATAATAGTTAGTTGCAGCCCTGATGACAAGAAGTGACAAGAAGCAGTAAATGATGTTCCTGCTAATAGCACTGACGTTGTATCTTTGGGCAAGGCATTTAAGGACAGCCTCATCTATATTATTTCTACTTGCTCCCGGGCAGCTGTGGTGTCATTAGGGGCTTACTGACCATAGACTGTCTAAAGAAGTGCACCAGTCAAATGAAGCTCACAGAGGCTAGCAGATATGGGGGCGAATTTGGAGCCGAGTTTCATGTTTAGAATTCCAACCACAAGTATCATAGCAACCAAAGAGCCAATCTGGAGAGAGATTAAACCTGTAAATAGCAGGAACGACCCTGGGGACAAAAGGCACCTGATTTGTCTGTTATTAATATTCATATTGATTTATGAACAAAATGACTAAATACAAAACAGGATCATGTAGAGTTATTTAGGGTTATTACAAACATTTTAAGACCAGCAGATACAGAGAGTGGGGCTACAGTTTTTCAGTATAAAGTAAATTAGAGCCAGAGCCGATGGAGCCATAAGCGCGCCCATGCTCACTTCCTATTTGGAATGTGTCCATTTATATATACACTCTATGTTACTGACTTAAAAGTGTGATGAGATCGAATTGTGAATTTTGAGTGTTACAATATGACACTGTATAATTATTATTATTATTATTATTTATATCAATTCCACTAAATGCAATTAATCAATGTATTTATTTCTGACACAATATTCTAATTCTTAACCTAATATCAGTATTGTTCCTATGTGGAGTAAACAAAGATCATTTACTTGCTCAAACTCATTAAAAAACTCTAAAGAAAGACACTATAACGAAGCAATTAAGAGCAAAAAGAGAGGCCTCGGGTGGGAAAGAGTGATTTGGGAGAAAGCACCTTCTAATTGCAGAACTGAGGAAAAACTAAATTAGCTTAATTGGCCTCAAGAGACTAATAAGTATCTTTACTTTTCAGCACAACGTTAAATCATTAGAGGGCCCATATTATGCCATTTTCTGATCTATGTTATAATGTTGTTTCCTCGCCAAAAACATACCTGCAGTTGTGTTTTGGTTCATTCATATCATATTGAATATTTAGGCTGAGTTCTTCTCTCAAACAGAAAACACTCTGTTCTGTTCCATTTTGTGATGTCGCGCAGTAATACAGGAAGTGCTACACTGTGTTTTTAAACTCTATACGCCTTCACTTGAACTATTTGGATGATTTCAGCCCTTAAATTTTTCGTTCTCTACAGCACAAAAGGTAAAAGGAGCTGTTAACCTGAACACTACCACTACATGACATCACAAGGTGGAACAGAGCATTCTGAGCTTTGGAGATGTAGACAGACTAATAATAAAGAGTTACTTAAACATGTGCGAATGAAACAAAACAACTCCATGTATGTTTTTGATGAGGTAACAACATTATAACATGGCTAAAAGAGTCAGTTTTGCGTAATATAGGATGTTTGGTTAGTTAGTTGGTTATGTCGTTCAAAAACTGTAAATCTCCCATAGCCCTATATCTGAAATTATGAATGCAAACATGGAGATACAATGCACACATTAGCAAACATTGCCATATAATTTTTAAGATTGTCTGAAAGCTCAAGAAAAAATGCAAAATGGATTTAAACAACACATTTTAAGGAACATGTCATCAGTACGATCATGGGTTCCTTAAAATGCTCATGCTCCTGTTTAGATTTTCAACAAAAAGGTGTCGGTGACTAACTGCACATCATCTCACCTGTTGTCGCTCCAGCTATGTAATTTTGTATGAGACTGTGTTAAAATGTTCAGATTAAAGTCTAACCAAGCCTCAGACATAGCAGTGCCCACAGTTAGCATCACACCCCGAGAGAATGTTGATGATCAGCAAAGTTTCAATACAAAAACCATAACATAAAGTATCTCCTTACCTGTGTGTGTCCTCTGATGCGCCTTGAGATGTGAACTTTTGGTGTAGACTTTCCTGCAGCCGTTGAACTGACATCTGTGGACCCTCTTCTTATTTTCAGGAATATCGAGCCCTCCTCCTTGTTCACTATCACTCAAACTTCCTCCTCCTCCATTTTGATTCAACGGCGATGGCAACGCTCTGGCCGCTACCAACCCCACCTTTTTCGCTACCAGCTTCAACGTTAGAGTACCGTCCGCCGTAGCTGTTAACGTCTGCGTCGGTTTGATTAGATGTCTTCCCAGTTCGGGCGAAGAGGGTGGAGTTAGCGAAGTTACGGCAGCGCTGAGTTGTGCCGCGTTGACGCCGGTGAGTTCCTTTGCGGTTTCGGGTTCTGGTTTGGAGATTTGGAGGATTTTGGTGTGGATTTTGGGTAGGGTTTTGAGCACGGGAGGAGGGCTGGGAGGATCTTGGAGAGATGGTAAAAGAGGGTTTAGCAGTTCTTCATCGCTGTCAGCTCCATGCATGAAGGCCGGGGTGAGGAGGCAGTCCAGATCTTCCTCGAAAAGTTCAGAAAGACGCTTTGGTTCAGTCTGAAGGTAGCGCTCCAACTCCAAGCAAGTCTGCAAAAGAGAGGACAAAAGCTACAGTTAGTTCTGTGACGATAACAAATTTTGAAGACGCATATATTTAAGGGCCCATATTATGCTATTTTTTTTTAAGTTATGTTGTTTCCTCCTCAAAAACATACCTCGAGTTGCGTTTTGTTTCATTCGCACGTTTGACTAACCCTTTATTATTAGTCTGTCTAGATCTTCAAAGCTCAAAATGCTCTGTTCCACCTTGTGATGTCATGAAGTGGTAGTTTTCAGGTTGACAGCTACCTTTTACTTTTAGTTCAGTAGAGATTGGCATTTTCAGGGCTGAAATAATCCAAATGATTCTAGTGAAGGTGAATGAAGTTTGAAAACACAGTGGAGCACTTCCTGTATTACGACATCACAAGGTGGAAAAGAGTGTTTTCACTTTCAGAGAAGAACTCAGCCTAAATTTGCAGGGTTTGTGTGTTGAACATGTGTGAATGAAACAAAACACAACTCCAGGTACAGTATGTTTGTGATGAGGAAACAACATTATAACAAATCAGAAAATAGTGTAATATGTGCCCCTTAACACAAAAGTAAAGTAAAAGTTAAAAAGTATTGTAGTCTTTGGGTTGCTTGGTTACAGTTGACAAATTTGGGAAATGCACCCCCAACCTACCATAGTAACTCCTATACTTCCTGCTTCACCCCATTCAATGTTATTTTACACTATTCAAACGTACCACAAAGACACAACATTGACCTCTGTAGGGGCGCCATGTTTTGTGTTTTTATCCAAACTGAGCGCGCGGTTTTACATTAGCGCTGTGGCCGCTCCGTGGAGAGAGGGGATTTAGCCGGTGATGGATTGCTGCTTTCAGGACTGCGCTCTTGGGGGCCGTGAACTGTAGCGCCCCCTGTGTTTTCCCTCTAGGCACGCGATACAACCAGTCATGCATCTACTATATATGTACTGTAATATGGACTAAGGTTATAAGAATAGCTATTTTTAGAACTATTTGAAAACCGAAACATGTCCTATTGTTGTGGGTGAGTTAAAATACAGCATCAGCATTTGTTTATAGATGTTACACTATGGAACTTTTCCTCTACATGTTCATCTGGAGATATTATAGCCTTGCCTGAAAAATTCCACAGTAAAGCATTAAAGGTCTTATATTACGCCAAATTGACTCTTGTGAGCTTTAAGCCATGTTATAATGCTGTTACCGCCTGAAAAACATACCTGGAGTTGTGTTTTGTTTCACGTGAGTACGTAAAGAAGAAGAAGAAGAAGTAGTAAAGAAGATCTACAAGAATAAATGACGTTTTGTGTGTTTGAGTGTTAAGAGTCAAATATATAATGAAGTGCTGATTTAAGGCATTTTTACTTTTCTACTTGGTCACTTTCTGGATAAAACCAACAGTGAGGCCTGTAAAAAGTAGACAAAAGCAGAGTAAACAAAATCCGTGTTCGGGCTGCACTCGCCAATACGATACATGAAAAACGTGCGGTATCTGAGCTTTTTACGACACCAGTACCAGTACCATATTCTAGTTGTTTCCCCCACTCAATTAGCCTCTCGAAGTTGTATTTAGAGTGATTTGTGCATGTTTCAGCAATCTTTAATCGCTTATTTTCAAGACGCAATTTTGCAGATCAATTCTCGTTTTCACCGCCACCGGTACACGCCCACTGCTCTGTACTTCGCTTACTATCGTGATCTGCAGACTCTTTGTTATGATGAAGTTTACTGCTGATCAATATTGCCATAATTATATAGCAGGCTCAAGCACAATAGGTCTTCTTTACGGTTTAGTTTCGCTCTATAACCTGGTTTGGTCCTAACAATTTGCTGTGTATTCATGGCGTTCTACTTCTCGTTAATAAGTGACATTTTTAGGCCTTTACTCCATTCAGTTGAATTGTAAATTGCTATGTCAAACCAGCTATTTTTCTTCATTCTGAAACCCATGTTTATATTATCTATTTCAATCAACAATATTTGACAAAAATATGACAAAACAAATGATTTCCTGTCCACAAGTCTCAAATTTCTAAGTCAAATCGATTTCAAATTGAACAACTTCTTCCTTGACGCTGCAATCATGAATCTAAATCTTCAACAGCAGATGGCCAACAGCTTTTATTATCGCTCGAATGTCCTGTTTACACTTATCTCTTTTTCTTTGGCCTTGGTTTGAATCATCTCATTGTCTCTGGCCTTTGTTTGAATCAGTGGGAAAAACAACAAAACCGATAGAACAAAGTGAGAACCTTGTTAGTCACAGTAATGAAGAGATCACAAACATGTAACACGTATTATTCACTGAAAACATGTGTCTGTGAATGGGACAAATGAACCTGACAATGAACCTGATAACAGCAAAACAAGGCCCTGTATGGTAATAGTATTAGTAGTAGTATTACTGGTAGTAGTAACAGTAGAAGTAGTACAAGAAATAGTGTTGCAATAGTAGTAATGGAAGGGGGGGATTAAAATGGGTAATAGGGTTAAGAATATTAGTAGTAGTAGTAACAGTAGTAGTAGAAGTAGAAGTAGTAGTTGTTGTTGTTGTTGTTGTTGTTGTTGTTGTTGTGGTAATGATACTAGTAGTAGTAATGACAACAGGGGGAATTAAAATGGTAATAGGCTTAAAAATAATAGTAGTAGTAGTAGTAGTAGTAGTTGTAGTAGTAGTCATAGTACTGGTAGTAGTAATAGTGGAAGTAGTACAAGAAGTGTTGTGGCAGTAGTAATGAAAGTAGGTGGAATTAAAATGGGTAATAGGTTTAGGAATAGTCGCAGTAGGCTAGTAGTAGTTGTTGTTGTAGTAACTGTTGTAATAGCGGTACCAGTAGCAGTAGCAGCAGTAGTAGTAGTAGTGGCTGTTGTAGATGTAGTAGTAATAATAGTAGTAGAAGTAGTTTAAGAAGTAGTGTTGCAGCAATAGAAGTAGGGGGAATTAAAATGGGTAACAGGTTCAGGAATAGTAGTAGTAGTAGCAATAGTAGTAAGAAGACACTTATATAGAAGATCTCAATATAAAATGTATTTATTCAAATTCATTTCTATAGCAAATCTAATGTAATCATTGTCAAACATACTTTCCAATTATCCATATCTAATCTCTTTTCTCCTCTGGCTTCAAAAGGACTTCAGATCTGGTGCATTTTAAGTGGAGTTACAAAGAAATCCGTTTATCTCCAAAAGACATCTGTGGCTCTCATGTCCGAGGCCGTTCACTTCATAACGCGAATTTAAATGACATTCAGAGGAAAATAACACACACACAACATGGAAACGATGTAAAAGAAAAGTGCTTATCAGCTCTGAGCATACGCTTGGTGCACGTTAAATGTTTGGACTCGTCTGGAGCTGCCCAGGGTGAAGGGGCAGACTCCACCAGCTGTAGCCCACCAACAAGCCCCTCTGCTGGGTACGATTCAGGCAGAGGTGGGGGTAGAGCTGGAGGATCGATAGATGTGAAATGAAAAAGTGGATTTTTTTTAGTGCTGTTATCTCAAAAGGTTTAAGGTACTACTGCTACTACTACTACATCTGCTGCTGCTACTGATGCTACTACTGCTGCTGCTACTACTAACACTACCACTACTACTACGATTATAACTACCACTGATATTCTGTTACAACATTGACAACAACTAGTACAGCAACAACAACTACTTCTACTGCTACTGCTACTACTGCTACTACTACTACTTCTACTACTACTACTACTACTTTAAAAATTACCTGACTGAATCTCTGACTTGATCTCAGTACTACAAATTTGATGAAAAACACTACTACTACTACTACTACTTCTGCTGCTGCTGATACTGACGCTACTACTCCTGCTGCTACTACTACTACTACTACAACTACCTCTACTATTCTATTACAGCAACTACTGCCACCACAACTACCACTACTACTACTTCAAAACAGATCTAACTGAATCTCTGACTTGATCTCAGTATTACAAATTTGATGAAAAACACTACTACTACTATTACTACTACTACTACTACTACTTCTGCTGCTGCTGCTAATACTACTACAACTGCAACTACTATTCTATTACAGCAACTACTACTGCTACTGCTACTACTACTACTACTACTACTACTACTACTACTACTGCTACTACTTTAAAAAAGACCTGACGGAATCTCTGACTTGATCTCAGCACTACAAATTTGATGAAAAACACTACTACTACTACTACTACTTCAGCTGCTGCTGATACTGACGCTACTACTGCTGCTGCTACTACAACTACCGCTACTATTCTATTACAGCAACTACTACCACCACAACTACTTCTACTACTACTTCAAAACAGACCTACTACTGCTACTGCTACTACTACTACTACTACTTGTACTACTACTACTTTAAAAAAGACCTAACTGAATCTCTGACTTGATCTCAGTACTACAAATTTGATAAAAAACACTACTACTACTACTACTATTACTACTACTACTACTTCTACTACTGCTGCTGCTGCTGCTGCTACTACAACTGCAACTACTATTCTATTACAGCAACTACTACTACTACTACTACTACTACTACTACTACAACAACTACTACTACAGCTAATACTGTTCCTACTATGATGTAAAAAGACCTGACTGAATCTCTGACATGATCTCAATTTAAATTACTCCTACTACTTGTACTACAAATTTGATTAAAAACACCAGTACTACTACTACTATTACCACTACTACTACTGCTGCCGCCGCCGCTGCTGCTACTGATGCTACTACTGCTCCTCCTACTACTACCAATATTCTAACTATTACTGCTCCTACATGTAAATGCCATATTTCAGGTCATATAGAGGCAGGGGCATGGACTAAAGCAGCATGTATCCTTGTGAGCAGTCAAACATATGGAGGGGTCACACACACACACACACACACACACACACACACACACACACACACACACACACACACACCCACACACACACACACACGCTATTTTCTGATCTATGGTATAATGTTGTTTCCTCATCACAAACAGACCTGGAGTTGTGTTTTGTTTCATTCACACATGTTTAACACACAAACCCTGTATATTTATATAGGCTGCATATTCTCTTTTGCTATTCCGGAACGGTCCATTTCTGTCCTGTGAATGTGACTTTCTAGCATCGATACCTGCTCAAATGAGTATCTAGTTTCGATACTAGTTTTAGTATCGATTAGTATTTAATTTTCAATACTTGCTAGATTGCCAGCGAGGCCCAGTAAGTACAGACATATGAACCATAAACCAGGTCAACAAATCTGCAATCTGAAAGTTAAACAGCAAATTCCACCACAGAATTTTAACCAAACATTTTTCTTTCAGCCTCGGTCAGAATTTCAATTTCATTTTGATTCATGAACACTATGTCTCTCTCACCCACTGAATAATAATGCGGAAAAAAGAGCTCAGGTTTATAAAAGGATCCAAATAAAACCAGGACTTCGGCACAAAATCTTCATCTATCTGGATTTACCCTTCCAGAAGAAATTCTCTGTATAAACATGTTATTGTTTTCTATTGTAGAGAGAGGGGGAGGGAGGAGAGAGACGAGTGAAGAGGGACAAGAGAGAGGGAAAGAAAGAAGGAGGGAGAGGGGAGAAAAGAGGAGAATGAAAGACAGATGAGTGAAGCGAGAAAGAGTGGGGGAGAGATAGAAGGGGTGGGAGAGAGAGGAAGAGAGTGAAAGGGAGAGAAAGAAAAAGAGAGAAAACGAAAGAAAGAGAGGAAGAGAGAGAGAGAAAAGAGAAAGAGAGGGAGAAAGAGAGAAAAAACAATAAACGAGGAAGGGAGATATAGAAATAGAGGAAAAGAGAGAGAGAAAGGAGGGAGAGAAAAGGAGAGATGTGTGATTGTAGGTCAGACATGGTGAAGGTCGCTCTCAGAAGGTCACACTGTAAAAACACCAGCCAGACGTGACTGCAGATGAAAAGAATAATATCATTCTGTTCTGTTCATACACAAAAGAGAGTGACTCCTCATTTTGGTAAGACTTGTTTTATCATTTCTACAGTTAACATAATGGCATAATGATATCAGAGGAATAGAAATAAACTTTTTTTAGTCCAGGTTTAGTTCTGATTTAGCTCTAGTTTGGCTCTGGTTTGGTCCTGGTTAAGTCATTTGTTTAGTCTTGATTTAGTCCTGGTTTAGTCCTTTGTTTAGTCCTGGCTTTAATCCTGGTTTAATTATGGGTTTAGTCCTGGTTTAATCCTGATTTAGTCCTTTGTTTAGTCCTGGATTAGTCATGGTTTAGTTACAGGTTCAGTCCTGGTTTAGTCTGAGTTTAATCCTGGTTTAGTCCTGATTTAATCCTGGTTTAGTCCTGGTTTAGTTCCTGGTTCAGTCCTGGTTTAATCCTGGTTTAGTACTGGTTTAATCCTGGTTTAGTCTTAGTTTAATCCTGGTTTAGTCCTGGTTTAGTTCCGGGTTCTTTCCTGGTTTAATCCTGGCTTAATCCTGGTTTAGTCCTGGTTTAGTCCTGGTTTAGTCCTGGTTTAGTCCTGGTTTAGTTCTGGGTTCAGTCTTGGTTTAGTCTTAGTTTAATCCTGATTTAATTCTGGTTTAGTCCTGGTTTAGTTCCGGGTTCAGTCCTGGTTTAGTCTTAGTTTAATCCTGGTTTAGTCCTGGTTTAGTTCTAGTCTCCTCATTTAGACCTGATTTAGTCCTTATTTACAACTTGAAGTACAAATCCTTATCCGGTCTCTTCTATTTGTTCATAATATCAAAGCGACATTATTATTATATTATTACTACAGTAATTCTTTAACCCAGACTGTAGCATTTTTTCAGTATTTCCACAGAGACTCATACAGAACCCCCCCTGAAAAACACATGCTAATCACCATGCTAACACCCTGCTTCATGTTTCTGTGCATAGACTGAGCGAGTGCAGAAAAATGAAGGGAAAACTACAGGTTTGGATTAAAATAGCAGAGCCTGGTGCACTGCTGTGTCTCTGCAGCACGGGGCCTTTAATAATGGATGCACTCACCACCTGACAGACAAAGAGAGAGGGAGGGAGAAGAGAGGGAAGAGGAGAGGGAGGGAGAGAAAGGGAGAGGAGGGAGGAGAGGGAGAGGAGACAGAGAGACGAACAGAGAGGGTGTGGGGAGGGGGGGGCGGGAGGGACTGGGAGGGAGGAGAGGAGGGCAGGGAGGAGGGGGGAGAAAGGGGGGATAGATAGAGAGAGAGGGAGGGGGTAAAGGCGGAAGAAACATGGTGAGAGAGAGAGAGAGAGAGAGGAGATGGAGAGAAAGAGAATGAGGGAAGTAGTGGGGGAAAGACAGAGAGAGGGAGGGGGGCTCAGAGAAAGAGAGAGAGTGAGTGGAGACTAGCAACAGGAGAGAGGGGGTAAGAAAGACAGGATGAGAGAAAGAGAGCAAATGGAGGAAAGAAGTGCACGGTCTGTTTCTCTCCTCTTTTCAGATGGAGTTTTTACAGTGAAAATGCGTTAATGAATTTGTCTTTTTAATTAATTAGAAACTGACAGATTTTACACTGAAGCAGGTCTGAACTCTACGTGAGGTGTGCCTTCTGTTCTGTGGCATTTAACACATGTGACAGAGAGAGAGAAAGAGAGGGAAAAGAGGGAGAGAGAAGCGGAGGGAGGGAGAAACTGAGAGGGAGGGAGATGATGGAAGTGAGAAGAAGGAAGAGAGAGTGAAAAGAGAGAGGGAGAGGGGGTGAAGGGACAAGGTAGAAAAATGAAGAGAGAGGGAGAGAAGGAGAGATAGGAAAGAGGTGAGGAGAGAGGGATGGAGAGAGAGAGTGAAAGTAGAGCAAGGCAGAGAGAAATCAAAAGAGAAAATAGAGAGAGGGAAAAAAGGGAGAAGGTAGAGAAATTAGGAGAAAGAGGGGATTGAGAGAGGTGAGGAAGAGAGAGAGAGAGAGAGGGATGAAGTGAGAGACAAAATGCAAAACAGACATTTTTTTTCTCCATGGAGATAAGTTTAATGCCATACTGAGAAATGTTCCAGACAAAGCAAAAATATCTCCATGGAGACGACCAAGTGGCATACCCTCCACAAGAAAAGTTACACAGTGGAGCTTTAAGTAAATGAAACAAAAAACTTTTGTTCTTTCTCTCTCTCTCTCCTCTTGTATCCATCTATCGCTCTCTGCTCTTTCTTTCTCTACTCTCTCTCTCTTCCTCTATTTCTCTCTCCCTCTCTCTGCCTCTTCCTCTGTCTTTTTCCTCTCTTTCACTCTCTTTCTCACTCTTTCTTTCTCTCTCTACTCTTTCTCTCGCTCTCTATCGCTCTCCCTCTCTCTTTCTCACTCTCTCTCTCACTCAACCTCTCTCTCTCTCTAACACACACTCTCTTTCTCTTTCCCTCTCTCTTTCAGTCTCTCTCATACAAATAGGGCCTAATTAGGGTGTTTGGCATCTGGTTTGAAGTTCCACCTCTCCAAAAGTGTACCAATGATGTGCCATGTTCTCTGATGGATAATTACACAGAGAGAGAGGGATGAAGAGAGAGAGAGAGAGAGAGAGAGAGAGAGGACACTGAAGAGGCTATTTATCCTGATAATCTGCTGCTTGTGTACACAGCACGTCGACTCTAGTGGGTTTGAAGAGGGATAATGATAGAGAGAGGAGAGAGGGGGGCGGAGGAGAGAGGGATGAAGGGGAACATGAAGGAAAATAAGGGGCGAGAGAGATAGGGAAGTGCAGAGGAGAGGAGCGAAAATGGAGAGAGGGAGACTGACTTAAATGTAGCCTGAGCCAATCAAATGTAAAAATGTTTACACTTTACTCATTTTACGCTCAAGCCTTTCTCTTTCTTTCTTTCTTTCTCTCGCTCTCTCTCTCTTCATTCTCTATCTCTAAGGTTAAAGCCAAGGTTTCTCTCTCCCTCATTCTTCTCTTCCCATTTCTTTCTTTTTTTCTTTCTCTCTTTAATGCTCTCTTCCTCTCTATGCCCCGCTCTCACACACTTCCCCCTCTCTCTTTCTCTCCCCCTCTTTCTTCACTCTCTCTCCTAAAGCTAAGGTTAAGGTACACTTTATTGTCCTCTGCATTTGACCCATCCTCAGTGTCTCTGGGTTAAACCTGCATTTGTCAGCCAGATCTTGAGCTAGTCTTGGTCAGGACTACCTTAGCTGGAGGATTTGACCTATTGTCCCTCCCTCTCTCCTTCTCTCCCTCCCTCCGTCTCATGCTCACTGTGTTATTAAATACAAAGACTTCTTATTAATTAGTGGAGTGATTACCGCAGGTTCAGACGATTCATTTCAGACATAATTGAATCTGTCCAGAGTCCTGTGTGACTGTGAGTTTAATATGAACTGTGGAGGGATGGAGAGAAGGGAGGAGAGGAGGAGGAGAGAGGACAAGAGAGAGAAAAAGAGAGAGAAGAGAGAGAGAAAGAACACAGGATAGAGGAGAGGAGGAGAGAGAGAGTGAGAGAGAAAGGAGTAAGAAAACAGGAGGAAGGAAAGGAGAACAGAGAGGAAGAGAGAGAGAGAGAGAGAGGACACAGAGGAGAGGGAAAGGAGAGAGAGAGAACAGAGGACGAGAGAGGAGGGAAGAGAGAGAACAGATGATGAGAGAGAGAAGGGAGGGTTGGAAGAGAGAGGAGAAGAGATGGAGAGAAAGAACAGAGGATGGAGAATAGCAGTAAAGAGAGAGGATGCTTTTCAACCAATTGGCTCTCAACATGTTAAAATAGATAAATATAATTCGTCATCAGTTTTTGCTGGCTCCAAAGCTCAAAATGCTCTGTTCCACCTTGTGATGTCACACAGTGGTAGTTTTCAACTTAACAGCTACCGTTTCCCTTTTGTTCAGAAGAGATTCCAGAGCTGAAATCATCCAAATGATTCTAGTGACGCTGTATGGAGTTTAAAAACACAGAGGAACACTTCCTGTATTACCACATGACATCACAAGGTGCAAGAGAACAGAGTGTTTTCAGTTTGAGAGAAAGTTTGTGTATCAAACGTGTGAATGAAACAAAACACAGCTCCAGGTCTGTTTGTGATGAGAAAACAACATTAGAACAGAGATCAGAAAACAGAGTCATAAGGGCCCCGTGAGGGCATCCAAGTGATAAAAAGTTACACACTATTAAAATCAAATGGTCTAAAATGTCCCCTTTAGGTCACAGTAATCATTAAGTCGTTAAAAGCAGCAGTTACAGTAAAAGTAAAAGTACTCTCACATCTGTTGGCCTGCTTCAGTAAAGTCTATTATGTTGTATAGGTTTAACAGCTCACTAGGCCTGAAGGCACCACACCTGCTCCAGTTTAAAGGCCAGTTTATCGGGTCTGCTGCCTGCTTGTCTCCATGGAGATGTTATTGCTTTGCCTTGAATGTTTCACAGTATGGCATTAAAGGTGCATTGTGTAACTTTTTTTGGTGGAGGGTCCGTCAAACGCTGGATGTGAAATGGAGATGTTATTAATTCATTTTTATATTTAACGGAATAAACCAGACTAAACCAGGACTAAATCTGGACTAAACCAGGACTAAACCACCAAATCAGTGCTGAACGAGGACTAAGCCAGGACTGAAACAAGACTAAACAAGAACTAAATCAGCACTGAGCAAGAAGTAGACCAGGACTAGACCAGGACTAAACCAGGACTGAACGAGGACTAAACCAGGAATAAAACAGGAGTATGCCACTAAGCCAGGACTGAAGCAGGACAAAACCAGTACTAGACCAGGACTAAACCAGGACTAAGCCAGGACTAAGCCAGGACTAAACCAAAAATCAACCAGGAATAAACCAGGACTAACCCAGGACTAAACTAGAACTAGAACAGGACTAAACCAGGACTAGACCAAGGGCGTGTTCACACTTGCACATAGACCACATCAAAACTGGGACTAAACCTTAACCATGCCAGGACTAAACCAGGACTAAACCAGGACTAAACCAGGACTGAACCAGGACTGAACCAGGTCTAAACCCAGACTAAATTGCCTTACTTCCTATCCCCTCTTCCATTAGAATGATTAGAGCCCATATAAAGAGCTGGAGGCAGTTGTATAGATGTGACTTTGGTCTCTCTAAAAGCTCTGCAGTGAACCCACTGAACCACACATTATGCACACAGACTGCCAAACACGCAGCTCAGACCAGACGCACTTCTATATTTCTTTATTTTTCTCAGACTGCGGCAGAACAAACACAGTGACAGGCACAACCGCACAAATGGAAATGTAGATCTGATTACAGCTGTAGAGTCTGTGTGAAGTGAGAGAAGATTAAACACACTATAAACAGGTTTGAACTAGTCTTGCCATGCTAACATTTATCTCAGTACTCAATACAGATTCCGATACCACGATGATAATTAGATTATTTAGACAATAGAATGTAATTTTCCACATTAAATGGTAGTACTTTTTTTTTCCCATGTGGTCTTATATCTGTGTAATCCCTCAGTGGTCCAAGCAGGTTCCATAGTGGTCCATGTGGTCCTAACCCTGATCTAAACCAAGACTAAATAAAAGACTAAACCAGGGCTAAACCTAGAAGAGAAAGCCTGGACTTAACCTGTACTAAACCAAGACTAAATAAAAGAGGAAAGAGAACAAAACCAGCAGGGGACCAGGACTAAACCAGGATTAGACCAAGGCTAGACCAAAGGTGCGCTCACGCTTGCACATAGACCACATCAAAACCAGGAAACCTGGACCACACAAGGACTAAACCAAGACTAGACCAAGACTAGAATAGGACCAAACCATTTTTAGTATCGATAGCTGCTCAAATGAGTATCTAGTTTCGATACTAGTTTAAGTATTGATTAGTATCTGATTTTTCAATACTATTGACAACCCTATTTTGAACACCTTAGCACCAGCATATCATTTTGCTTCACCAAGAATGTTCCACAATATGACATTAAAACATAAAACTTGGAGACGAGCCGGGGAGCCACCAGGGCAAGTTACGGGTCAGATCTGTGAAGAAGCCTTAGACGATTATTGTTATTGGTAAAATCCAAAAACACACAACTAGACTTTGTCAGTATCGCCCAGAATCAGGACTGAACCAGGATTATACTGGGACTAAACCAGGACTAAACTGGGACTAAAACACTAAATCAGTGCTGAACAAGGACTAAACCAGGACTGAACCAAGACTAAACAAGAACTAAATCAGCACTGAACCAGAACTAGATCAAATCTAGACCGAACTAGACCAGGACTAAACCAGGACTAAACCAGGACTAGACCAGGACTAAACCATGACTACAGTCCCTGACAAAAGTCTTGTCACTTATCCATCTTGTAGAAACAAAAGCTTATAACCTGACTTTAAATTAATCGACTGGTTTTAGAAATGTCTCATATGAAAGCTAAAACCCTCCCAAATTATGCTCAATATACTAAAATAAATTTGCTTCACTGAAGAAAGATTGATCATTTAATGAACACAGAAAGGTCAGATTTTGGCAAGACAAAAGTCTTGTCGCCTACAGAAAATTGAACAAATAATTTACTTCAAATACAAAAATATGTTGCATAACGTCAGTGAATTAAGTAGTGGTGCTGTGAGATCCATATTTAATATCTTGTATGACTTCCATGAGCTTGAAGGACTGCATCCATGCGGTTCGACAATGATTCATACAATTTGTTGATGAAGTCATCAGGAATAGCAAAGAAAGCAGTCTTACATGCCTCCCAGAGTTCATCAAGACTCTTTGGTTTTGCCTTCCATGCTTCCTCTTTCATTCTACCCCAGACATGCTCAATGATGTTCATGTCTGGTGACTGGGCTGGCCAGTCCTGGAGCACCTTGATCTTCTTCGCCTTGAGGAACTTTGATGTAGAGATAGAAGTATGCGATGGAGCACCATCCTGCTGCAAAATTTGACCCCTTTTATGGTTGGGAATGTAAGAGGTAGCTAATACTTCTTGATATTTTAGGCTATTGATATTGCCTTCCACCCTGCAAATGTCTCGCACACCCCCATACTAGATGTAACCCCAGACCATAATTTTTCCGCCACCAAACTTAACTGTTTTCTGGGTGAATCTTGGATCCATGCGGGCTCCAGTAGGTCTCCTGGAATATTTGCGGCGGCTGTGATGTAATTCAACCGAGGATTCATCTGAGAAATCCACCTTCTGCCACTTTTCCAGTGTCCATCCTTTTAGCAGGCTGTGGGCCTTGGCAAATGCCACACGGTTTTTTAATTGCCTTTTGTTTAGTGCTGGTTTCTGTGCACTGATTCGACCACGGAGGCCATTTCGAGACAGAATTCTACAAACTGTTCTGGTTGACACAGGGACTTGAGGTGACCAGGCCTGGTGGAGCTCTGCTGCAGTGGAAAAGGGGCTGGCCTTGGATTTTCGAATCAACAAACGGTCCTCCCGAGCAGTTGTCTTGCGGGGTCTGCCGGACCTGGGCTTGTCAAAAACATCTCCAGTCTTTTCAGATCTTTTTCTTATTCTTTGTACTTGACGCTGAGACACATTGAAGGTGTCAGCCACCTCAGCAGTGGATCTGGTCTTCAGCCTCTTGATAATTTACGCTTTGGTCTCAGGGTGGATCTTAGGCATGTTGTCAGAGGTCAAGTTGCAGTTGATGTGAAGGTCTGGTGTGCTGGGGTTCTTTTTATACACACCCACTAATTGATTGATCAGTAACTGATCACAGGTGAGGCTGTAATCTAGGATTGGGTGCATCATATGACAAGGCGACAAGACTTTTGTCTTGCCAAAATCTGACCTTTCTGTGTTCATTAAATGATCAATCTTTCTTCAGTGAAGCAAATTTATTTTAGTATATTGAGCATAATTTGGGAGGGTTTTAGCTTTCATATGAGACATTTCTAAAACCAATCGATTAATTTAAAGTCAGGTTATAAGCTTTTGTTTCTACAAAATGGATAAGCGACAAGACTTTTGTCAGGGACTGTAGACACGAGGGCACATAGACCACATCAAAACCAGGACTAAACATGGACAACTCCAGGTCTAAACCAGGACTAAACCAGGATTCAACCAGACCTAAACCAGGACTAAACCAGATCCAAAACATACAATTCAACATTTAATTGAGTGAGTATCACCCCCTCCTGGTTTATAAGGCCTCCGAGCAGCAGACAGGGCAGAGGAGTCCCAGTCTGATACAGGCTACACTCTGGCTGATTACACAGTGTGAGGGGGGTAACACATCTGAGTAACACACTCTACTGTCCACTCACAAAAACACTACACAGACACACACAGACACAGAGCCGTGGGGTTCCTGGTACATTTTGCCTTCATCTGAATTGTAACATTATATTTTGACTGGACCTTTGTTGGCTGGTTTAAAAGGCCAGGGCTCACAGTTATTCATAGAAATACTGTCTATCTTTAAGTTTCTGGGAAAGTTTAGAGTCAGTTGTTTATTGCTTTGTCTGTAATGTTCCCCAGTATGGCATTAAACTAGTTGAGATTGGAATATTTGTCTTAAAATTTGGAATTGTTTTTCAAAATTCAACCAAGACAGTAGCACCAAAAGTTATGAATACAATTTGTTAGTAAAATTAAATCAGGACTAAACCAGGACTTAAAGAAGCCTTATTCTGCTTGTGTCTACTATATAGCTATAATCTATGACCCCGTGGATCATTATGTTAAAATTTTCACATTTTATATCACAATATTGATCTAGTTAAAAAAATACATTTAATAAAAGAAACAAGTTTGCTGACTTCTGCATTAGAAAACTGCAGTACCCATTGGGAGCTGACATCGCCGTAAACGTCATCACAACAAAGCGCCGTGTACAAAGCTAGCAAGAAGTAGATTTGTTTTCATTTGTACCAAAATGACTACGCAACACTGCTGAATCCTACGTGTATCACCGATTAAGAAAACACAACTGGAGAACAAAGTACAGAGCAGTGGGCATGTACCCGGGGGGGTGAGCACAGGGGCTGATTCACAGTACGGCATCTAGAAAATAAGTGATTAAAGATTGCTCAAACATACATGAATCACTCCAAATACAACTTCCAGAGGGTAAATAAGAAGATGAAACGACTATAGCATGGCTAAAAGTTCTGAAAAGTCCATTTCGCGTAATAGGTCTTCTTTAATGATGACTAAATCAGCTCAAAGCAATTAGAAATAACATTAACGTGAACACATTACAAATTAAAACATTGGATATGATATGTGAAGCACATAGATAACATAAATCCTGTGTACAAACTGCACTGTTTTATATAGGCCACATTTCAGCACCACGGACAGCTCACTCTATAGAATACTGCTGCTATTTTAAACATTCCTAACCAGGATTAAACCAGGACTAAAACAGGTCTAAACCAGGTCTAACCAAGGGCTAAACTAGGTCTAAACCAAGTCTAAACCAGGATTAAACCAGGACTAAAGTAGAACTATGCCACGATTATACCCATACTAAGATACCAAACCAGGACTGAATCATAACTAGAAAAGGACAAAATCAAGACTAAACCCAGACTAAACCAGACCTAAACAAAGACTTAATCAGGATTAAGGACTAAACCAGAACTAAACCAGTACTAAACCAGGACAAAATTTGAACTAAATCAGGACTAAACCGGGTCTAAACCAAGACTAAACCAGGACTAAACCAAATCTAAACCAGGACTGAACCAGGACTAAACCAGGACTAAACCAGATCTTAACCAGGACTAAAACAAGACTAAACTTGGATTAAACCAGACCTAAACAAAGACTAAACCAGGACTAAGGACTAAACCAGATCTAAACCAGTACTAAACCAGGACAAAATTTGAACTAAACCAGGACTAAATCGGGTCTAAACCAAGACTAAACCAGGACTAAACCAAATCTAAACCAGGACTGAACCAGGACTAAACCAGGACTAAACCAGATCTTAACCAGGACTAAACCAGAGCTAAACCAAGAGTAAACCAGGTCTAAACCAGGACTAAAGGATTAAACAAGTCAAAACCAGACCCAAAAATCAAAATTTATGTTTATTTTGCTTTAATCACATCTCTATCTTCCTTACTTTTTCTAGTTTACACAACAAATTCCTTTTTAATACATTCACCATGTCCATATAAGGTCGTCACACTTCCTCTCCTTTAAAACAGTGTCTTATAAATAAAATAGCGTTACCATGACATCACCGGGGGAGAGAAAGCCCCTGTTATGAATAAATGTACAAGTGGTGAGGTCATCCTTTGTCTAACAGGGCCCTACTGAGCATGCTCACTGTGAACCATGACCTCACCCATACCCACTTACCCCCACACGCGCACTCCCCCCTCCTGGACGCCCCCGGTACTGCAGGGTCAGGCCATTAAAGCAAACCACAGCTGCTGCCCCCTCTTATGTTACGCATTAAGACTCGCACTAAAGTAATCAGGTAAAAGACTCCAGTGTGAAGAATACAGACGTTATAGTGTTACTTTAAGGGTGAAGAGGGGCTTGTAAATGGGACGAGGTGGGAGGAAGGGCCATAAATTAGAGTTAAGACAGATTAGGTAAATTAAAAGGACCCATATTATGCTGTTTTCTGAGCTACGTTATAATCCTGTTTCCTTATCACAAACATACCTGGAGTTGTGTTTCATTCACACACGTTTAACACAAAAAAAAGTTCTTCTCTCAAATAAAAAAACACTCTGTTCCACCTTGAGATGTCATGTGGTAATACAGAAAGTGCTCCACTGTGTTTTTAAGCTCCACATATGTTCACTAGAATCATTTGGATCATTTCAGCCTTGGAATTTTCAATCTCTATTAAAATAAAGGTAAAAGGTGTGATAAAGGGTTATTCAAACATGTGTGAATGAAACAAAACACAACTCCAGGTTTTTTTTTTGAGTTTTTGAACATTATAACATGGCTATAAGCTCACAAGAGTCAATTTTGTGTAATACAGGACTTTTGCCATTTGAGAGAAGACTGAAATATGAACTGACAAACTAATAGAAGACTCTTGTGGATTTCAGAACATGTTAGTAGAGGTCCAAACTTTAAACATCCATAGACTTTCTTCTCCATCTCAGCCTATTGCTCTCTTGGTGCCGACGCTCCCGGAGTTACGTCTAACGGAACGCTTCTTCACATACAAATGGATGGTGGAGGCAGTTCCCATATGAATTTGGACATTTATATAAAATGTCCAGGATATTTTTGTCTTTTATCTGGTCTCCTCACAGTCACATGTAAAAGAGGAGATTTAGCGGTCATGTTCACCAGAAGGACAAAGGTTCAGAAATCTCAGCTGACAGTGGGCTTGTTGTTAGTGTGTAAAACTGGCATCTGAGCTAATTATGATCTAAAATAAAAGACGGCAGCTCTGACTTCTGACCTCTGACCTCACGCAAATATGGGCGAAATGTGGGCTAATGCTAAAGATACAGGGGGCTGGCTCTGGTGTTTTAAAATCTTCCTGGAGTTGTGGAGGTGCTAAGTGGATGGACAGCACCCCACGTCTACTATTTATACGTCAAAGCCAAAACTACGGTATTTGTTTGAACTGTACATTGACACGTCCTGTTTCTGTGGGGCCAGTTTCTAGGGACAGAGCAGAGTGCAGTTTTTCAGGTTGAACGACCAGCTACAGTCAAAGTGAGTACTGTAAAACAAAGAGGCAGACAGAGAGAGGGGGAAGGAGAGGAGGCAGAGAGGGAGGGAGAGAGGGAGAGGGAGATGTAGGGGGAGGGGAGAGAATAGAAGAGAGACCTGGTGAGGGAAAGAGAGGGAGAGGAGACAGAGAGAAGAAGCGGAAGAGAGAAGGATGGAAGCAAAGGGAGAGAGGAAAGCAGAGAAGAGATGGGATGGATGAGAGAGAATGGAAGACAGAGGGAGGGAAAGGAGAGAAAGAGTGAGAGACAAAAAGAGAGGGGCAAGAGGATTTTAGAATAAAGCAAAACCAATTTTCTAGTGATTAAAACATTTTGTGTTTAATATATTTGTCTATTCCTTACAGAATCTGTGTTCCTTATAAAGCCACACACAGGTGAATACAGCTCGAGTCACAGGAAGCGGTCGTCATGGAAACCTCACACGGCGCTACCAAAAATATAAGTGCAAAAACAAAGCAACTGCAAAATATCCTGTTCCATCTGACCCTCTCCTCTGCTCCACTGGTTAACAGTCTCACCTCACCGCAATAAGGTCCCTGTTTGCATGTTCCGCTTGCATGTTCTGCCTGTGTCTGGGTGGGTTTCCTCCAGGCACAATAAGTTAGATGCTCCAGCTAAGGTAATTTCAGCGACTGCCAATCTTTACTGAACAAAAGGTAAAAGCTGTTAACTTGAAAACTACCACTTCATGACATCATAAGGTGGAACAGAGCATTTTGAGCTTTGGAGATGCAGCCTGATAATAAAGGATTACTCAAACATGTGTGAATGAAACAACTCCAGGTGTGTTTTTGAGGAGGTAACAACATTCTAACATGACTTGAAGCTCACAAGACCTTTAAAATTGAAAATCAAACTTCCTGCTTTAACATTAGTGGTGTATGTAACATTATAGAGGTGTAGGCTCCGCCCCCTCAGCCCACTGCACACGTCACCTCTGCCACTCTGACCTCTACAGAGTGTTTACATTTCACAGTGTTATTTGACATGACCATATCAGACTGGGAGGGAGCAGTCTATTACCTGATAATGCTGTTTAACATGAATGACTCCACTATGTAAACAGACCCACTGATCATGTGTTTGACACTTGTGAGCTTTTAGTTGTGTTATTACGTTGTTACCTCCTCAAAAACATACTTGGAGTGTTTCGTTTAATTCACACATGTTTGAGTAACTTTACTTTTATTATTAGTCTGTCTACATCTCCAAAGCTCAAAATGCTCTGTTCCACCTTGTGATGTCATGAAGTGGTAGTTAAGAGCTACTTTTAACCTTTTAGTTCAGTAGAGATTGCCAATTCCTGTGCTAAAATCATCCAAATGGTTCTAGTGAAGGCGTATGGAGTTTAAAAACACAATGGAACACTTACTGACTTACCAAATGACATCACAAGGTGGAACAGAGCTTTGAGCTTTGGAGATGTGGACAGACTAATAATAACGGATTACTCAAACATGTGGGAATGAAACAAAACACAACTCTGAGGAAACAACATTTTAACACGACTTAAAGCTCACGACAGTCAGTATTGCGTAATGTAGAACTTTATCCTAAACCACAGCCTATTATTTTAACCCTTATCTGAACTTTAAACCAGGTTGTTGGTTTGATAACAAAGGATTTATGTCAACAATGTTATAAATACCCACCTCTTTTTAACTGCATCCATTTGATCCATGTATTTATTTACTTAGTTAGTTGTTCCTTTGTTGTTGTATGTTGAAGAAATTCACAAAGACAGGACAAAAAAAAAAACAAAAAAAGGACAGAATGCAGTAGTAGTTTGAGACCACATATGCACCGTTTACATGAGAGCTTTAATTCCGATTAAAAGTAAGTTAATTCCGAATAAAAATTAACTAAACTTTAAAAAGAGTATGTAAACACTTAATTCCTAATGAAAATGACTAAGTGGGTAGTTTATTCCGATTTTAAAGCTGAATTAATTTATTCCTCGATCATGTAAATGTTTATTCCTCTTAAAAACAATTCCAGTCGTTCGGCGCATGCTCATTGGATTGTCCTTCTGGCGCGATGACGCACTGTGAGATGGCGCCCCGGAGTGAACCGAAACAATTATTTTAATAAGTGCGCTGGAAAAACTACAAATAATGAAAAGGGATGGCAGAAAACAGAAAAACACTAACCAAATCGAGATGACAGACGTGGAGCGGAATTAAATGAAGCCGTTTTTACGTGTTTTCCATGTAAAACTCAATTCGGAATTATTATTTCCATGTAAACTCAAAGGAGAATAATTTAATTCAGAACTATTTAATTCAGAACAATTAATTTGGAATTAAAAAACATCACGTAAATGTGGCCACAGTAACATAAAGAAAGTACTATTATTTTGTTGTCTATAAAATGTAATGTCTTTCATTGAAATCACGTTTGAAATTTTAGACTCGTGACTCGTAACACTAGATGGGTTAAAATATGTTAAGTTTAGGTTTAGGTTAAGTTTAGACATTAGTGACTATGGTTAAGGTTAGATGAGTGTACAGGAAATAAACGGAAGTGTAAGTAACAAAGGATAGAACGAGTGTGAGGATATGACGCATCCTGATCTCACACTGTTCCTTTGTCCACTTCCTGTGTCTGGTCTCACTCTGAGGTCACTTCCTCTTCAGTCCACATGTGTCCAACAAAAGGCTCGCTGCATTCAGACCAGGACTAGACCAGGATTAACCCAGCACTAGACCAGGATTACCCCAGCACTAGACCAGGACTAAACCAGAGCTAAACCAGGACTAAACGAGTATTAAACTAGGACTAAGACAAAACTAAGCCAAAACTAAACCAGGACTGCACCAGGGTTATACCAGGACAAGATCAGGACTAGGTCTAAAACAGGAGTACACAAGGACTAAACCAGGACTAAACCAAAAATAAATCAGGACTAAATCAGGGCTATACAGGACTAAACCAAGACTAGACTATGGGTAAACAAAGACTAAACCGGAACTAAACCAGGACTAGACCAGGACTAGACTAGGGGTAAACAAGAACAAGGCAGGACTAAACCAGTACTGGACCAGAACTGGGCCAGACCTAAACCAGGAATAAACCAGGACTTAACCAGGACTAAACCAGACCAAACCAGGATCAAACCAGAAATAAACCCGAACTCATATCTAAAAATAGTGCACAGTGTAATAAATGGAGGTGTTATGTTTCTATTTCCAGTTCATTCTTTAAAATGAACCCAAACAAAGTCAATATTTCAGTTTTTGAGATTTCAACCTGAAATCAGTGTCTTACCTTCTCTGATCTGATTCTGTAAACGCTGATTTATTATTACACGAAATAAAAGAAACAGAGCGGTCTTCGTGAATATGGAGCAAATATCAAAACAGCATCTTTTTGTACTGAAGCTGTTTTCACTCAGCCGTGTCCTTTTGTCAGAGAGATAAAAGTGTATTGTTTTAAATTATGAATGGGGACAGTCAAAGAGTCACATGGAACACTCAGAGGTATAAATAAAACAGACCGGAGGGAGGGAGGGACGGAGAGAAACAGAGGGAGGGGGAGAAGGAAGGAGGGAGGAAGAGAGAGGGAGTGAAAACTGGGAGAAAGACAGAGGAAAGAGTGAGAGAGAGAACAAAAGACAGAAAGTGAGAAAGAGTGGGAGGGAGAGAGAGGAAGGGAAAATGAGCGGAGAACGAGTGAGATAGAGGGAGAGAAAGAGGAAGAAAGAGGGAGGGAAGGAGACAGAGAGAGGAGGAGAAAAAAGAGGGAGAAGAGAAGAGAGAAAGAGAGAAAGCCGAGAGAGAGAGGGAGTGAGAAGAGGGAGGGAGACAGAGGAAGGGAAAAGAAGGGAAAAAGAGGAGAAAGAGAGAGGAAGAAAGAGAGGGCGAAGGAGACAGTGAGAGGAACAGGAAAAGAGAGGAGAAAGAGAGAGAAGGGAGCGGGAGAGGCAGAGGAAACAGAGGAAGGGAAAAAAGAGAGGAAAGAGAGAGAGAAAGAAAAAGAGGGAGGGTGAGAAGTGAGAGAGAAAACAGAGGGGGCAAAAAGAGAGGGAGGGAAAGAAGGTGAGAGAGATAGATAAAAGAGAGAGTGAAAAAGATGGTGGTGAGGAAAGAGAGTTAGAAGAGAGGGAGATAGTTAGAGAGGAAGCGAAATAGATGGGGGAGAGAGAGAAAGGGTGAGAGAAGAGAAAAGAGAAGTGAACAACTGGGGCAGAGAGTCCAGGATGGTGCAGGGAAATGCCCCAGAGGATCATGGGAGTGTGAGGCAAAGGGGTCAGGAAGTAAAACTCAGTGCCCTCGTATGAAGTGCTACAAGTTTTAAATAGGACGATATGACAAAAAGCCTTTACTAAATCTGGCATTTCACTGTTTAATGCTGCACTATGTCACTTTTCTAGTAGAGCGCCTGGCACCTGCTTGTTTCCATGGAGACGGCATTGCAAATCACCAAATTTTGACAAGATATAATAATCTGAAGGGCCTGCACCTGATTTTTTTCATATAAAATTCTATAAGCCGCGCTAGAGGTCAAAATAAGTCCACTGCGTACCGTCTGCTAGTGCAATTCTGAACGGTTATGTCGTCCACTAATCAGGAAGTGCGCAGTTAGCATGCTAGTTGTTGTTAGCTTTATGTGATAACAGAACTCTGCTCTAGTCTCGGAGAGTTGCAAAAAGTGCTTATAAACTCATCGTGGTGAGATATTAGGATGCTCAGAATGCATAACTTTGGACCACTGCAAACTGTAATGAAAGGGTTTTTTATGATTCTCTCATTTTTACTTAATTTAGTGAGATAAGACCTGTTGTAAATATAAATTATAGTTTTACACAAAATAAATAAATAAAAAATATGTTGAAAATTACAAAAAGTGGGCAGCTCTATTTCAGAGTCTAAAATATCACACTAAAGGGAGAATTCTATCCAAAAGTTTGACACAATTTACATATAACAAATACATTTTTTTAGATACTTAAACGATTATTTAAACAAAAAAAAGTGTTTTCTTTTATTTTTATTTGTCAAAGCATAATTTCTGTGTCCATTATTAGAGGAGTTTTGGCCCTGTGTACAGCATGGTTGCTAGGTAACAGTTATGGAACTCCCTATAGCGTGATGTCATGATGTCCAAACAATAAAAGTAAAAGTAAAATTTTCAACCTAAAAAAAAACTTAAATATAATAGTTCAACTTGACATAGGCCCTTTAAGATTAAGTTCTGTTTTTGTTTTTTTTGTGGTTTTTTTTTTTTACGTTTTTCAGCGGTACAGCGCCTTTAAAGGACAAAAAAAAAAAAAAAGGAACGTTTACGGTCTACGTTCTGTTTGCATATTTGTTTTGGTCTTGTATCCATGGCGACGGTGGACAGTCTGTTCTGAGTCCACTCTCCCAGACAAATCCACTCCTCTTTTTAATAAAAGTGTGGGTCTGAAAATCAATATCTGTCCTGGTCATAAGAGGGACCGAGCTGGACACGCTGAGAGACAAACGCTCCAATCTCCGAGTAAACACGGCTGATCTGGACCTGCGAGATAGCATCAGTCGCTATGGAGACGCTGTAAAAAAGATAATTAGTGTTTTTCAGATTCTAGAATGTGATGATGCCGTACTCCCAAATGGGGGCAAGAGACAGAGTTCCCCTATTAATAACATTGTACTTTGCCATGGGGATGTAAAAATAACTTAAAATATTGTTTTTATCACCAAAATTCTCACAATATCTTTGGCAGTCACAATATCTCGAATTATACGCCTTTTTTTTTTTTTTTTTACTTAAATGCATTGCTTTATTGCAGCAGCAGTTAGAAACACAGAGTGAACTACATAGACCATAATCCTTTGCTCCAACTGAATGCAGACAGTATGAAGAAATAGCTGATATAAAGAACTTTTCTATCTTAACATTTTGTTATGACAGTAATATAGCACCAAAGGCTTGTCGAGGCCTTTTAAAAGAAAAAAAAGTTGTGTTTCTTCAATTCTGTTTTCGTCAGTTGTGTTAAAATAAAGCTCACGATATTAAAGCCTCAGACAGAGCAGTGCCTACAGTTAGCATCATGACATTAGCTGCAAAGTATTACTATAAGAACCCTGTGCATTTCAGAACGTGCTGGTAGAGATGTTTCTATAAAAAGACAGAAAAAGACAGGACGTTTTGTGAGCTCCATTTCACAACACATTTCACCAACTTATGGACACGCCACACCTCATTTTAAAGCTGCACTGTGTAACTTTTCAGTTGGGCGTCTGTCACCTGCTTGTTTCTATGGCTACGTCATTGCTCTGTCTGGAATGTTACACAGTATGACATTAAACAGCTCTACCTTACATTTATTCAATTACAGGTGGTTTTATAGCTCAAACATAACTAGAAAAACAGGCATTGTGACTGTGAGCGGGGTTGCCTCTCCACAGATCTGACCTGTAACTTGGTCTGGTTTGGTCTCCATGAAGGTAGAAAGGTTTAATGCCATACTGTGAAACATTCCAGACAAAGCAAAAACATCTCCATGAAGAAATGTGAATGGGACTTTTTTAGTATCGATACCTGCTCAAATGAGTATCTACTTTCGATATTAGTTTTAGTATCGATTAGTATCTGTAAGTATTTTCAATACTTTTAAAAACCCCATTTACTTGACTAGATCGCGCTAGCCTAAAGCACTATTCAGCTCAGCCAATATGGACATGTCATAGCTCACTGCAAAATAAAGCTAGTAAATTCAACTTAAATAAGACAGTTATGTGAATGTAATATAAAAGCAGGTCTATAATTCTTTTTTTTTTCTTTCTTTCCTTCTTTTTTTTTACAGTGCCGCTCTTCTCTCGAGGACTGGAGTCTGGAGGGTGTAAGTGTCTGGATTCACCGCTCCACACTTCATTTGCTCTGCTCTATCTGATCCTCCATCGCAAAGACTTGTTCTCCTTTTAAATTATAGACACTTCGCTGCCTACGAGAGAGAAGGAGACACGAGGGAGGGAGAGAGAGAAAGAGAGAGAGAGGAGGAGGGAGGGAGAGAAGGGGGAGAAAGGGAGAGTGGAGAGAGAGGGATGGAGAGAGAGCAGAAAGGGGAGAGAGAGAAGAGGACAAAAGCGAGAGTGGGGGGAGAGAGAGAGATGGGGAGAGGGCAGAGAGGAGAGAGGGAAAGAGAGAGGGCTGGAGAGAGAGTAGAGAGAAGGGCGAACAGAGACAGAGGAGAGGGAGAGAAAGAGAGGGAGAGGGAGAGAGAGCAATAGAGAGAGGGGGCAGAGAGGAGAGAGAGACGAGAGAGGGCAGAAGGGAGAGTGATATTAGAGGAAGAGAGGAAAGGGGAAGAGAGAGGGATGGAAAACAAGAGAGCAGAGAGGGAAAGAGAGGAGAGAAAGAGGAAAGACAGAAAGAAAGAGAGGGAAAGAAGAAAAGGAGAGAGAGTGCGGAAAGGAGAGAGAGGGAGTAGGAGAAATAAGAAGAGGAGAAGGGGAGAGAGAAGAGAGGGACAGAAAAAGGAGCGAGAGGGACAGAGAAAAACGAGACAGAACGAGGGAGGGAAGGAGGGATAGAGAAAGGAGAGTGAGAGCAGGGATTTCTAATAACAAAGACAACACGGCTGTTTGTCCGAACGATAAAACAGAAATGAATCAATGATGTGATTAGAGGAAGAGGAGGAGAGAGAGAGGAGAGAAAGGGAGAGAGGGTGGGGTAGAGACCGAAAGAGAGATAAAAAGTGAAAGAGGAGAGGAGAGGGAGTGTGAAAGAAAAGAAGAAACAGAGGGAGGGAGAAAGGGAGATTTATAATAACAAAGATAATAATGCTGTTTGTTTGCCAGAACGATAAAACTGAAATGAATCTATGCGTATTTAGACGAACGGGAGGAAAGAGGGGAGAGAAAGAGAGGAAAAGAGAGAGAGGGAGAGAGGAGAGAGGGAGGGAGAATGAGAGAGGAAATGAGAAACAGGAGGATAGGAGAGGAGAGAGGGATAGAGAGAGACAAAGAGGGGGAGCGATAGAGATGTGTTTGTGTGGATGGTGTTTGGATTTCAAAATTGGTTTCATTTATAAGTAAATGAAATCTCCTCACAGACAAATGCAGTGCTGAGAAAGTAAATAGCTCCTTCTCTATTTCTCTGTTTACAATGAAAACACACTTTATACCTATAATCCACTATAGGGGGCGCTCTAGGAATGAGATCTCAACTAGCAGCAACTAAACAGCATCTGCCAGGCACTTGTCTCCGCGGAGATTTGATTAATTTAAAGATGTATTGTGTAATTTTTCAGGTTGAGAGAGGATGAGTCTGTCACCTGCTTGTTTCTATGGAGATGTCATTGCTCTGCCTGGAATGTTCCACAGTATGACATTAAACAGCTCTACTTTACATTTATTCAATTACAGGTGGTTTCATAGCTCAGAAATACCTAGAAAAACAGACATTCCGACTGTGAGCGGTGTCGCCCCTGCACAGATCTGACCTGTAACTTGGTCTCCATGAAGATTGGTTGGTTTAATGCCATACTGTGGAACATTCCAGACAAAGGAATAAAACATCTCTATGGAGAAAAGCATTTGCCGGACCCTCCACCAGAAAAGTTATACAGTGCACCTTTAACTGCTCTGTTCCACATTATGGCATTAACATTTTCTCGCTCATGAGCCAAGGTACAGTCAGGTCTGTGGAGAGGCGACTCCCGCTCATAGTAAGAACGCATGACTTTCAATGTAGTTTTTATCAAGGAACTTCAAGGCACTCACAGCTACACCGAGGAACCACTCACCCATTCACACACTCACAAGGGCGAAGTGGGTTAGGTGTCTTGCCCAAGGACACAACGACAGCTTTCGTCTATAGGTGCTGGAATCACACCGAATGAACACTCACCAACTGAGCTATTATCGCCCATACTGTCAAGCTGTCTAGTAAAGCAAGCACTAACATCGCCATGGAAACAAGTAAGTGGAGGACGTTTCACCAGAAAAATTACACAGTGCACTTTACTGTACTTTTGAGCTGTTTAATGTCATATTGTGGAACATTCCAGGCAGAGCAATAACATCTCCATAGAAACAAACAGATGACGGACCCCCACCCAAAAAGTTGCATAGTGCACGTTTACATCCCAACACTAAAACTGGAGTCATGTGAAGAGTGAAGAATGAATTTGTAGAATGAAGTTGTGGTGTGGTGGAGTTTGCGGCGGTGCAGAGCTCGGGGCAGTGGGTCGGAGTTAGCGTCAGAGTCTCTGCGATGTTCTCACTCCATTTCCTCCTCACATCACTTCACTGTCAGAGGTTCAGATCAGGGAGCAGGTCACGGACTCAGTCACTAGGACACTGTTATATAGGAGCACAGTGTATAAGATCTGATCTACTTTATACCACCCAAGATATTTGAACTACGTGGCAATTCAGTCTTTAAGGGTGCGTTCACTTGTCCTCGTTTGGTCCTGGTCTGAGCCCAGTTTAGTCCTGATGGAGACTTGGTTTAGTCCTGTTCTAATCCTGGTTTAGTCCCAGTTTAGTCAGTTTGATGTGTTGTAAACAAGTGTGACTGCGACACCTTGTAACTTTCTGGAGATCGCAGGTTCCATGAAAACAGAAAGTTGAATGCTTCGGAACATTCTCCATGGAGATAGATAGGTTTTATGCTATACTAGGGAAGGTTAAGGTCAAAGAAACAACATTTCCATGGAAACAAGCAGGAAGAGGCTCTCCTCCAGATCAAATAAGAGTCAGGTTTGTGGAGATGCAAGCCTGCTCACAGTAAGGGCACATGATTTTCTATGTTTTTAGCGCTATAAAAACAACAAAATAAAAAATAAAAAAAATGCTTTGCTATGCTTTTACTATTTAGTTTTTTGGGGAAAAAGTTACACAGAGGAGCTTTAATTTGTAAATTAGGCTGACAACTCGACTAAAACATTGTCTACAGTTTTTTACCACAATGAATAACATAAAAAATATTTTATTCTTTACACAAAACTCATAAAGCAGGTGTGACTTTGTCCAGCCAATTGTAAATGATTAATTTAAGTGTTACGACAATGGGATTGCTGTTTCAATTCTAACTTGCCATATCACTGAAATGACAATAGCTTCAGAGCATCACAAGCTAATGCGGGCTACTATTGACTCCAGACACACCAGGGCATCTGGAGTAAAACCAAATCAAAGTTTTTATAAGTCTAATGTATTTTTGAGCTACGTAGCTAAGTATTCAATTTTGTCTAATTCTAAATCTGTGCAATTATTATAAAAAACACTGACTGATATAATATTGGTGATGGAGGAGGTGTCTGGGGAGAGGGAAGATTGGTTACCAATACAACAGCACATGGTAGGGCATCTGGAGTAAAAGTTACACACTAAACCAAATTGTTTTTCTAACATTTTTTTTCCTTGTCGAACAACAAGGTTTAACTGACTCTAAATCAGTGCTGTTGTTATCAGGGTATAAAACAACATTGCCTGATATTGCATAAGCGTAAGGTAGGGCATCTGTTGTAAAAGTTGCACACTAAATTAAATGGGTTTTACAGTACATGTCTAAGGTACTGTGTCCAAGTAATTTACCATGTGGATCAGTAGTTTGTCTAACTCAAAATCATTGCCTAGTAATCCCTTTTATTGGTGATGGAGGGGATGTCTGGGGAGAGGGAAGCCCGGTTACTGACATAACAACACAAAGTAGGGCATCTGGAGTAAAAGTTAAGATACTGTGTCCAAATAATTAACCATGTGGATCAATACTTTGTCTAACTGAAAATCATTGCCTCGTAACCCCTTTTACTGGTGATGGAGGAGGTGTCTGGGGAGTGGGAAGCCTGAATACCGATACAGCAGGACAAGGTAGGGCATCTGGACTAAAAGTTGCACACTAAATCAAATGGGTTTTACGTTGCATGTTAAAGATACTGTGTCCAAGTCATTTACCATGTGGATCAATAGTCTCTAAAATACATTGCCCTATTGTATTGCTGATGGAGGAGGTGTCTGGGGAGTGGGAAGCCTGTTACGTTTCCTACACAAGCCGTTAATCTGTCTATCCATCAACCATACGAAATCAATTCAAAACACCCATAATATTATTTAAATTTTTCAGCGCCGCATTAGAAACCTGTAATCCCCGAAGCACACCACTAACATGCTAACGCTAATGCTAAAACCGCATTAAGCTAATGGTATGACATAATCTAATGGCGTTGCGTGTATTAAACGTTTATACAGGCTAAAACCAAAGCAGTGGGCGGCCATTTTGATTAAGAAGTGCAGAAAGGCTCATATATTTCCTGGTCATTGATTGAAAAACCAGACGGCACGGGGCTCTTAGCGGAATAAGTGTGGTTTGATCATGCAGACGCTATCGACATATGCTAACGCTAACACGATGCTAAACAATGGACAGGCGTTTTATAAGGCAGAACTGCATTAGCCTAATCAACTCAGAGTGGATTGGCCATTTTCAGGATTTTTTATCTGCTTTTTTCTTTGTTCAGTCTGATGTAGTCTTGGTCGAGGTTTGGTTCTGAAAGACTAAACCCGGATTATATGAAGACTAAACCAGGACTAATCCAGGACTATAGAGCAGGATGAACTCAAGTTTACATTAGGACTTAACTGGTCTTAAACTGATTTGGGGTTCCAGGGTTGCCAGATTTTCAGAGAGCAACGAGCAACCAAGTATTTAAACAAAAAACAAAAAACAAAAAACTACAACTACAGAATATAAGGCCAAAAATGAAGCAACTAATAAAAAAAAAAAAATTAAATTAAAAAAAAAAAGCAAAATTGTAACCCCTGGCTAGTCACAATACTAAAATTTCGATTCTACGGAACAGACTCAATACTCAATACCGTCTGATACCATGATGACAGTCTTTACATGTCATTGTCAGCATTAAAGGTGCATTGTGTAACTTTTCTAGTGGAAGGTCCGCTTAATAAGTATTTTACTGATTTGCCTGAATGTTCCACAGCATTATCTCCACGAAGACAAGAATGAAACCAGGCCAAGTTATGGGTTATGGGCCTTTTTCAATGTACTGTTTGAGCAATAAAAACACATGTAACTGAATAAATATTTGATAGATAGTGTAATGCCATAGTGTGGAACATTCTTATTTTCTTTTACCATGTGGTCTTATATGTGTGTGGTCCAAGTAGGTTCCATACTAGTCTATGAGCTCTTATACTTGTTCTGATAGAGCTCAACATCATTCTAAAGACATTCAGGAAAGGTTCATTTCTGTCCTGTGAATGGGACTTTTTTCAGTATCGATACCTGCTTTGGTTCCGATACTATATTTAGAACTGATTAGTATCTGATTTTGAATAGCCTACTTTTGACAACCCTAATAAAGACATATGTTACATTAGCTTAATCAGCCGTCGACCATCTTGAATCTGATTTCTTTTGTTGAATCGCTCCTGTCTTTCACGATGAGGAAACAGCTGTGTTACATAACAGAGGAAATGGACTGTGAAGAATGAAGTTAAGAGCCTTCCTCCATAAGGACATCTGCTTTCTGTACATCTGAGCTCCTTTAACAATATGCTGGAGTGACAATGTTTACTCACATGAGGAAAAAATGGAGTTAAACAATATTTTGAAATGCTTGACAATGGGTTATGGGAAATAAACAGCTTTTAGACTGATTATGAATAAAGTAACGTAGGGCTGTGGTCCTTAGTCGACTAATCGTTTTCCAGATGACATTTTGAGGACTTTTAACCATTCACACAATATGATATTTTGTATGAAGTGGTTAATCGCTATGGCAACAGCAATGGCATTTTTTCATCATTCTTAAACCCATGGATAGGTGATATGACAAAAGATATGACGTTTTGTTTTGATTTGTTAATTGCAATGGTAATGGTGTTAAGATTGTTGTCACTCTGAAATACATGGATACTTCAACTTCAGCTACTCTCCTGCTACTTTTGCCATTGCTTCATCTACAACTAAGCTGGGTCAGATGGAGCAGAGGAGAAGAGAGGGTCAGATGGAGCAAAGGAGCAGAGAAGGTCAGATGGAGCAGAGGAGAGGGTCAGATGGAGCAGAGGAGAGGGTCAGATGGAGCAAAGGAGCAGAGAGGGTCAGACGGAGCAGAGGAGCAGAGAGGGTCAGATGGAGCAGAGGAGAGGGTCAGATGGAGCAGAGAAGCAGAGAGGGTCAGACGGAGCAGAGGAGCAGAGGAGAGGGTCAGATGGAGATGAGATGTTTGAAAATGTAAAGATAGTAGAATTCCCCAGTCTCGTGTCCTCTCTCAAACATACACACTGGGTCCCTGTTCTATGCAGAGGCAGTGGAGTGTGAAATGTGAAAAACTGCAGTGCGTTCTTGATTCATTATCCTGTCAAAGTCTCAGTCTGCCTCGGAGCGCACAGCAAAACTATTCATTCACGTAAGACCAGAGGGACAAGACAAAATACTGCTACTATAGTGATACAAGGGTCTGCCTCCAGTGGAACTAAAGTCATGGAGTTTGTGCTGTGGTGGAGGGTACTGGGATACTGAGAAAACATCATAGTGAAAATGTTCTGGGATTTCTTAACCCTGCACAGCAAGATGGATTCTGGCGATATGTGTGAGTTCACAAACTCACGAGAATCCATGTTGGAGTGCGCCCGAACCAAAACAAACACATGTACTCAGTCTATTTTAGCGTCAGTAGGATTATTTCGTTTGTGAAAAACATGCAGAAGGTAAGAGTTTTGTGCATTTGTGGACAGGGAAGATGTCTGCGCTTTTCTCTCAACTGGATTACACCCAAGTTTGATTTTTCGTCTTTCATGCTGTTGTGATGCAATCAGATTTAGCCGACATAACGCTCCGTGTTTTCCGATCGTTATCAGTGACAGCCGTTCGGATTGATAATGTGTAGAACTCACACAGATCACTCTGGGGTGAGACTGGATAGAGTTTCTGGGATTGTGCTAAAACCTGCCTGTAAATATCTGTTGAGGTTTAACAAAACATAAATGGACTAATGTACTCGTATAGTGTGGCAACTATACACAGAATACTTGTGCTGCAACAGGGAAGTGGGTTATTTCCCCTCTGAACGCTGAGTTCCGACCTCAGTATGTAAACATATGCAAAAGGTCTTAACATGGTAAAGATATAAAATATTGTTGGATTTAACCTGTATCAGAAGTCTACATGGTTTATGTGATGGTTGTCCACTCAGATCCACTTTCGGTGATTCTCCTTGTTGTAGCACATCACACTTTAACTCATTTTAATCTTTCAAAAGATACTGTATTTTGTTTTGAATTGCCATGACATTAGTGCTCATTTTTCATCACTTTGAAACCCATGGATAGACCAGTGGTTCTCAAACCTTTCAAGCAGGTGGTGCCACCCAACCATGTTTCGCAGGTCAGATCTGTGGAGAGGTCACCCGGCCTGTTTCTGAGGTACTACTTTATGTATTTACTTCCCAGCAGGAGCAAGAGAGCGAGAGATTGTGCAGTCAGCTGTTCTGGTGACTCATGTTGATACTAAACAATGAAAATCAGATGGAAATTTGTTTGAAATGTGAGCCCTATCTGCTCTGTCTGCACATTATTATGCATTAGTCAGGGCTCGGAAAAAATACTTTGGCATTTAGATCACCTGATAATGGTTCTCCCATCATCAATACAAAAGCTCTGTAAAAACAAAACTGTAACTTTTTGATTTGGGAAGGCAAATGAACCAGAATGCTCATGGAATAGTGCCTAGCTGGAAGGGGAAAAAGGTATTTGTTTATTGTACATTTTATATGATTTATAGTTATATTGGCTTGGGTGTAAATAAATTCACGGTAAATGTTTTTAGCTCTTACGGTGACTGTGCACGGCAAATACATTTTGGAAAAGACACATTCATCTGTACGAGCATTTATTCAGCTAAGGCTATAAGAATATAATGCTTTTTTATTGTCCACTAGTCACGATGAGTAAATTATTGGCTGACCAAACCAGGACTAAACTTGGAATAAACCAGGCCTTAACCAGGTCTAAACCAAGACTAAACTTTGACTGTGACTAACCCAGGACTGCAAAAACAAGTCTAAGCTAAGACTAAAACAGTGCAGCCACTAGGCCTGTCCCTATAATTACTATACAAATTTATAGTTCGATATATGAAAGCTGTAACTATACATGTTTTTATTGTCCACTAGTCACGATGAGGACCTAACCAGGACCAAACCAGGACTAAACCATGTTTGAACCAGGTCTAACCAAGACTTAACCAGGATTATTTTCAAGACTAAATAATTACTGCGCAATCATTATCTGTATCAGGACTAAACCAGGATTTAGAGGTCCTATATTACACAAAATTGTGAGCTTTAAGCCATGTTATAATCAAAAACATACCTGGAGTTGTGTTTTGTTTCATTTACACGTTTGAGTAACTGTTTATTATTAGTCTGTCTACATTTCCAAAGCTTGAAATACTCTGTTCCACCTTGTGATGTCATGTAGTGGTAGTTAACAGCTACCTTTTACCTTTTAGTTCAGTAGAGATTGCCAATTCCCGTGCTAAAATCATCCAAATGATTCTAGTGAAGGTGTATGGAGTTTAAAAACACAGTGGAGCACTTCCTGTACAGTAAAACATCAGCCTAAATACGCAGGTTTTGTGTGTTAAACATGTAGGTAATAGGCTGTAGTCCTAATCAGAAGTGTGCTGCGTGATGCTTTCTCAAACACACTTGTCTTTGAGGACATAATTGAAGTGGACGATTCCCAAACACAGCGGCACATGCGAATCTATTATTTAAACAGCGGTCACTTCACGTTAGCGAAGCATCCATCAGCAGTCTCACACCCGGGCCTCGTCTCTCTGAGCCTGTCTCACGTCTGTGTCCAGCTGGGTTTGCACGGGGCGGAGCTGGGGATATGACGATCGTGAAAGAGCCGGCTCTCTAGAACGGTTCTTTAATGTGAATGGTTGGAACCAGATCTCATTTTTAAAAAGAGTCATATCGTTTTCTTCTTATTTCATGCGTTTTTACACCAAGTTACATAGAACCAACACAAGAATCAGCAGAGAAGCAGAGCAGACAACAGAAAAAAAGTTTTACACACACAAAAAACATATTCAGCATCACGATATTGGTCTGTTTTTTAAATCATTATTAAAAATAGTAGTGCAACTAGTTAATTTAGATCATTAAAAGGACAGATTAAAAAGATTCGGATCCCATAAAAGAGCCAAATGTCCCATAACTAGACAGAGCGATATTGCAAAAACATTTATTTTTTTCTCATATTGATCAATCATGATTTTGCGTATTTGGTTTCTTAAGAAAAAACAGATAAAAATTGCATTAGGTCTTAATTTTCAGAACAAAAACCAGACAGACTTTTAATCAGTGCCGTTTAACACCAGAAAATAAAGGACTACACCAGGAACTAAACCTAGACTTAAACTAGACCTAAGCTAGGTCAGGACGTAAACATAATTACATTAAAAAAAAAAAAAAATAGGACCAAACCAGAAGTTAACCAGGACTAACTACTGTATGACTGAACCAGGACTAAACCATGACTGAACCAGGTCTAACCAAGACTAAACTGGGATTACTTTCAATACTAAATAATTACTGCACAATTATTATCTGTATCAGGACTAAACCAGGACTTAAAGATCTTATATTACACAAAATTGATTCTTGTGAGCTTTAAACCATGTTGTAATCAAAAACATACCTGGAGTTGTGTTTTGTTTCATTCACACATGTTTGAGTAACCCTTTATTATTAGTCTGTACATCTCCAAAGCTCAAACTGCTCTGTTCCACCTTGTGATGTCATGTAGTGGTAGTTAACTGCGACCTTTTACCTTTTTAGTTCAGTAAAGATTCTAGTGAAGGTGTATGGAGTTTAAAAACACAAAAACCATGAGTAACTCAGGTCTAACCAAGACTTAACCAGAACTAAACTAGGACTATAAAAGGACTGCACAGTCATGGCCTAAATCAGGACTAAACCAGGACTTAATCAGGTCAAAACTAGTATTAAAACCACTGAGTACGATGCATTGCGTTTTTCATCAAATGTGCAAATGTCCTGGGGATCCGCCATCATGTAGCAAACACAGAGCGATTCTCATTTAATCCTCATTTAAAAGTCATTACCTTTAATCACGAGACGAATCAAAGGAGCAACTATTGTGAAGCTCATAATTAAAATGCCTAATTTAATCCAAACGTGCCCACGCGCCTCGTCATACAAATCATTTTGTTATAATTACTATCCATCGCTGGTGGCATGTTTCGTGATTGAAAAGCTAAACATGTTTTTATACTTAACTAAATCCGAAACCAGCAAATGCTCAAAGGAAATAATGGTAGTAAAGGCAGTCCATCAAATGTGTGTACAATGGAGCAGGACTGGATCAGGGCTAAATCAGAACTAAACCAGGACGAAGCTTGGACTAAACGAGGAATAAATCAGGGCTAAATCAGAACTAAAGCAGGATGAATCTTGGACTAAACCAGTATTAAATTCGGATTAAACCTGGACTAGACTAGGACAAAACCAGGACTAAACCAGGACTGAACCAGCATTAAACCAGGACTCAACCAGGACTGAACCAGGACTAAAGCCGGACTAAACCAGGATTTAACCAGGACTAAACCAAGACTAAATTTTGACTATGACTAACCCAGGACTGCAAAAGCAAGTCTAAAATAAGACTAAAACATTATTATATTTTAGGCCTTAATATTTATCGTGTGTACATTTTCTTTGTAGAACTGGGGAGATTTGGGGTATTTTTGTTGTGATACAATAATATTTGAGCTGTAGAGGGTTGAAAATATAACTGTGGCTCATTACTGCATCATTTATTGATACTGTTTATTTAAAAATGCTTTACTGGGTTTATCTGCGTTGTGTCTGTGGCATAAAGTATTTTGAATATTATCATTTATGTAGTGACAAATTGTGGTTCAAAGTGTTTTATTGTGACAGGTCTAACAGACACGAGTGTATTAAACCAGGACTAAACCAGGACTAAACTAGGGCTAAAGCAGGTCTAAAAAAGTACTAGCCCAGGACTAACCATTGTGCAAAAGAAAGTTCAAACTAGGACTAAACCAGGGCAGCCGCCAGTGTAAACCAGGACTAAACCAGGACTACAGAAGGTCTTAACTGAAACTAAACCAATTCATGATGACTAAACAAGGTCTAAAAGGAGAATAGGCTAATAAGAAATAACAGAAGTGACACAAAAGTCTACAAACACAACAGATTAGCCTCTATATAGGTCTAAACCAGAACTAAACCAGGTCTAAACTAAGACTGAAGATGAGGTCTACATTAAACCAGAGATTGACCAGGTTTAGATTAGTAATGCATCCATTTAAACCTAGACTAAATTCAGGTACCAGGTCCAAACCAGGATTATGCCAGGTATAAACCAGACCTAAACCAGGTCTAAACTAGGACTAGATGAGGCCTAGACTAAACCTGGGATAAACCAGGTTTAGATTAGGAATACATCAATGTAAACCTAGACTAAACTTAGGTACCAGGTCAGGCCAAACAAGATCTGCGCATGGGCTAAATCAGGTCTAAACTCGTAATAAACCAGGCCTTAACTAGGACTAAACAAGATCTACCAATGGACTAAACCAGGTCTGATCCAGGATTATACCAGATCTAAACCAGAACAAAACCAGATGTAAACTCGTAATAAACCTGGTATTAACTAGGACTAAACAAGATCTACGCATGGACTAAACCTGGTCTAAACCAGGATTATACCAGGTACAAACAAGGACTAAACCCGGTCTAAACTCGTAATAAATCAAGTGTAAACTAGGACCAAACGAGGTGTAAACAAGAACTAAACCAGGTCTAAACAAACAAGGGCCAAACCATGCCTGCGTATTTCAGTATTCAGCACGGCCCTGCATGCTTCTTATCCCGTAAAAAAGCGTGCATCCTGCCTCCCTCCCTCTCTTTCCTCCTCCCTCTTTCTCTCTTTCCCTCCCTCTCTCCTCTGCTATGGCTGTCAGCGAACCGCACCGTGTTCCATGTGATCGGAGAGGAAAGAGGAAAAAATATATGCAACAATACAGTACGCGTGCTTCTGAGCCCAACCACGCAAAAACACTTTCAAACACCAGCTAGAGCGCAACCAAAAGGCACGTTTAACATCACCAAGAATTAGTTTTCAATAAAAGATTTGGTGATTTGTTTAGAAAAATAAAAAATAAAATAAAAAAAGCGCATGATGTCTTCTCACCTGCTGCCAGTTCTCCTCCAGGGATGGCATCGCGGAGAAGTACCCAGTATCATGTACCAGTTGTAGTTCTTGGAAAATACTGTAATTCGCTAGTACATCCATTTTGACGCGTAAAGTTAAACCAGGAACAATCCCCAAAAATGTAAATAAAACTCCTCTTCTTATAGCTCCAAAAATTGTCCCTTTCAGTTTGGAAAAATTGGAAAAAACGGTGCCAAGCGTGCGCGCAAGAGTGAGTTGGTTTCGTTGTTGTTTTGCCGCTACGATCCACCACGCCTCCTGTCCTTCGTCTACTATTTCCGTATTTTACCGAGGCTGGAGAGAGGTCTGCCGCTCGCGTTTTCGCCACTCCACCGCATCAGCAGCAAGAAGCAACGCGCCGTACCTCGCTGCAAAACAGGCGACCGGCGCGAGAAGGGGCGGGCGCGGGGGCGGAGTCACCTGTCAATCACTTCCACGCGTGGCCAAATACGGTAAATAGGGTTGATGATGTCAGTGAGTGCCAATTAAGGCGGTGCGTAAAGCAAAAGGAGAGGCGGAGCTGCGGGAAAAGCGTGGGTTTGATTGGTCAGAACGCGTTGTCAGTCTCCAAAGGGGGCGAAACCGAGCGGTGAGTTATTTTTAGAGGCCTATATAAAAGCGCCGAGCGACTGCGAGTTGTCATTTCGGGCTGAACGTGAGACCGGAGCGGACGCGTAGAGACGAAAGCGTGAAAATGCTATATTGAGAAACATTTAAAACCGCAGAAAGAGGGGAAGGAAAGAAGAACACATACTGCAGTAGAGGGAAAGAGAGCGCAGGCTACATAGAGGGGGACTGTGATATTGCGAAGCGGTGAAGGAGGAGAGTGTGTGGTTTCCATGCGGTTTCCATGTGGCGGTGTCTGGAGACTGGTCCATCCGCCCACCTGTTCATAACAAGCAGAGCAGCAGAGAAAACACGATCCTGGTTTACGGTTTTGACTTATTCTAATTCTGTCTCTGCAAAAAGACAAACAAATACATTTCTAAATAAACAGATGTTTGTAGATGCCAGTAATATGTGTGGAAAAATTAGGATTGTTGCCCTAGTGATTCAAGAATTAAAATATATGTTCTGAAAAGTCCTGAAAATATTGCATATAAGCTGAAACTCTTGAATTGCCACTAAACCGTGCTTTGTTTTAAAGGTGCATTGTGTAACATTTAACCCCTGCTTGCTTCAGTGGAAATGCGTTGAATGTTCCACACTATGACTTTGCACAAATCCAGCTAAATGGAGACAAACAGATGATCAAGTGAGGTCAGATCTATGGAGAGGTGAACCGCGCTCCTAGTAAGTTTTTTCAAGGCAATACAATGAAATAAAGGTGAGATAAATACGTTTAATTCTGTACTATGTAACATTCCAGGTAAGGCGATAACATCTCCATGGAGACAAGCAGATGGCACTGGTTTAGTCAAGTCCAGATTTAGCCCCAGTTTCAAAAACTCCAAAACAAAATGACAGTTGAATAAATATATTAGATCCACTACGTAACTTTTCTGTTTGGGTTTCCATAGATTTTATTGCTTATCCTGTAATGTTCCACAGTACTGCATTAAAAGTATCTTCTGTTCACGTATTCACAGATGCTGTATTACCACGTGACATTTGTGTGTTACACATGAAGGAAACAAAACACAATTTCAGATGTGTTTTTGAGGAGGAAACAACATTATAACAGATCAGAAGATAGTGTAACATGGGCCCTTTTATAAAAAAAAATCTCACTGGAGGCAGGGTCATCTCTCCATAGTTCTGACCTGTAATTTGGCTTGATGCTGTCGCCCACTTGTCTCCTTGGTGACATGTTAAAGATGCATTGTGTGACTTTTCTGGTGGAGGGTCCGTCAAATGCTTTGTTTTGTCTGGAATGTTTCACAGTATGGCATTAAACCTTTGTATTCTTCATGGAGAGCAAAGCAGACCAGGTTACAGGTCAGATCTGTGGAGAGGCGACCCCACTCACAGTCAGAATGCTTGTTTTTCTAGGTGTTTTTTGAGCTAGAAATGCCTGTAATTGAATAAAGCTGCTACATGTCCATGGAGACAAGCAGATGGTGGACTCTACAAGAAAAGTTCCATAATTCACCTTTAAAATTCCTGATCCATCTCCTTATATATTGTTGCAGAGCCCTCCCTCACTCACTCTCTCTCTGTCTCTCTGTCTCCCTTTTCGCTTTTCTCTAGTGAACCATAAAAGCTTTTAAAGGATCAGATATCACAAATCAGATCTGAGGCTCTCACTGGCGTTCTGTATAACACAGATAATAACATGAGCAGCAGAACTAAAGACTCTACAGACAAACTTACACCGAATCAGTTTCTCTCTGTGTGTCTCTGTGGTCCTGGTGCCTGGACTTCATGAGGGTTTGGGGTTGTTACTGATTTTTTTTGTAAATGGTCTTTTTTTTTTTTATTACAGCGCTTTTCTACCTTCATGGCACTCAAAACGATTTACCTCAAGAAACCATTCACCCGTTCACACACATTCATTCACCGGTGTACGCAGACACTTGGAGGTGAGGTGGATTAAGTGTCTTGCCCAAGGACACAATGGCAGCATTTATCTGTGGGATTTATAGAACCGCCAACAGGATCAGTGGACAAACAGTCAGTGAATGAATAATGCCGTGTGAAAGCGTCTTTGAGCGTCCAAAAAGCTCTATATAAATCTGATCCATTATTACTATGTTTAGCCCTGTTAATGATGCACTGTGTAACTTTTTGGTTGGAGGTCCGTCACCTGCTTGTTTCTATGGATATGTCATTGCTCTGCCTGGAATGTTCCACAGTATGACTTTAAACAGCTCTACTTATATATATTCAATTACAGGTGGTTTTACAGCTCAAAAATACCTAGAAAAACAGACATTCTGACTGTGAGCGGGGTTGCCTCTCCACAGATCTGACCTGTAACTTGGTCTGGTTTGGTCTCCGTGAAGATAGAAAGGTTTAATATCATACATCTCCATGGAGAAAAGCGTTTGACGAACCCTCCACCAGAAAAGTTACACAATGCACCTTTAAATAAAGAATAACACATTTCAAACCATGGTCTCCTGTGGTTTAGTTCTGAATTTTGGCAATCAAAAATGTGCTAAAATGTGCCTGTAAATGTACTGGCTGAAGTTCAAAGGTCAAAACAAATGCAAAACATGAATGGACTATGCAAATTTAAAGGTGCATTGTGTAACTTTTCTGGTGGAGGGTCCATTAAACGCTTTTCTCCATGGACATGTTTTTTGTCGGGAATGAGAAAATGGAGCATCCAGAGGAAACCCACCCAGACACAGAGAGAACATGCAAACTCCGCACAGAAATGCCCTTGGAATATTTACTTGATGCGATGTCAGATTATTGATACTTTGCAGGTACATCACGTTGGGGGTGTTCTATGTGCATTTCTACTCGGGCAATGTTCAGCCGTTTCCATGGTGACACAAATGCTATCAAAAAGTTTTAAAATTGTCTGAAAACAATTGATTTTCAACAAAAAGGTGAGAGACGCAAATCAGCTCATCTGTCGTTTTCTAACAATAACATTGCTTCAAACAGTAATGACGTCATGTGGTGATACAGGAAGTGCTCCACTGTGTTTTTAAACTCCACACACCTTCATTAGAATCATTTGGAGGATTTCAGCCCTAGGAATTTGCCAGAGAGAGGGAGAGAAACGGAGGAGAAAGAAAGAGAGGAAGAGATGTGTGGGCAGGCTTCAACGATGGATGGAGAAAGGGAGATGAGGGGAGAGAGGGAGGGGTAGAGAAAGAGAGAGAGGGGGGAAAAGAGAAGGGGGGGTGGGCTTCACTGGGGGATGAAGAGAGACAGATGGGGAGAGAGGGAGAGGAGAGAGGAAGAGGAGTGTGTGTACGCTTCACTGATGGATGGAAAGAGGGAGATGATGGGAGAGAGGGAGGGAGAGAGAGAGGAGGGGAGAAAGAAAGGGAGAAAGGAGGGGTGAGAGAGGGAGAGAGAGAGGAAGAGAGGGGGAACAAGAGAAGTGGGAGACGGGGGGGTGTGGACTTCACTGGTGGATGGAGAGAGACAGATGAGGACAGAGGGAGAGGAGAGAGAGGAAGAGGAGTGTGTGTGGGCTTCTCTGATAGACGGAGAGAGGGAGATGAGGGGAGAGAGGGAGGGAGAGAGAGAGGAGGGGAGAAAGAAAGGGAGAGAGGACAGGCAGGGAGAGAGAGCGGAAGAGCAGGGAAACAAGAGCAGAGAAAGACGGGGGTGTGTGGGCTTCACTGGTGGATGGAGAGAGACAGATGGGGAGAGAGGGAGAGGAGAGAGAAAGAAGAAAGTCTAACTTGACTAACAGAGCTTCAGACAGAGTAGTGCTTTCAGTTAGCATCACACACCCAAGAACGCCCGTTTGTTCCCTTGTTAAACCGTGTTTAACATTGTGAGTTGGAAATAAATTAAAGGACAAAAAAAAAAAAAGAGGAACAAAGGAAAGAATAAACAATAGCCTGGCCCCATATTGCAGTGTGCAGTTCCAGCCACACAATAGAACAGATGAGCAGAGATAAACATGTGGAGAGACTGTGGTACACATGAGTTTGGTTCAACTTCTCCACATCTCCACATCAGATGGTCTCCTGAACCAGATCAGAGTCTCTGTGAGAGAGCGAGGCTTAAGGTGAGGCGGCTTCTGGATTCTTCTAAAAGTAAACGTCACGTACTTTTATAATCTTATATCTGAGAACAAAGATACTAACGTCTACTGGATCATATCTGGACCACATGTCACACACCTGATACTGAGCTGAGGTCATCATGATGTTAATGGTGCACTGTGTCACTTTTCAGTTGGGGGTCCATCACCTGCTTGTTTCTATGGATATGTCACTGCTCTGCCTGAAATGTTCCACAATGTGACATTAAACAGCTTTACTTTACATGTTTTCAAATGCAGGTGGTTTTATTGCTCAAAAATACCTAGAAAAACAGGCGTTCTGACTGTGAGCGGGGTCGCCTCTCCACAGATCTGACCTGTACCTTGGTCTGTTTTGGTCTCCATGAAGATAGAAAGGTTTAATGCCATACTGTGAAACATTCCAGACAAAGCAATAACATCTACATGGAGAAAAGCATTTGACGGACCCTCCACCAGAAAAGTTACACAATTTCTAGGAAGGATTAGTGACGTTTGATGTTGCTCTGTTTTCTAAATTATTGTATTTTATATTTTTTTATTTTGCCTATATACCCCCTCAAAATTATGTTCAGGAATTAAAATTAAAACCTGTAATTTAAAGTAATTAAAAATAATGAAATTAAAATTTATAATATAAGACTGTTAAATGAATGTGATAACAAAAAATAATATGGTAATGTTAAATAATGAAATTTAAACCAATAATATTAAATGTGTTAAATGAATATGATAATAAAAAAGATATAAGAATTATGCCTGATCAATAGAATAAAAAGGGAGTCAAGAAATTATAGGTAAAATAAAATATTCTGAGAAAGAGAACTATATATATGGACATGAAAACATGTTTGGATAAAGTTATTATTATTATGATTAATAATAATAATAATAATTATTATTATTATTATTATAATTATTATTATTATTATTATTATTGTTATTATTATTATTATTATTATGTTTTACACTGGGTCATCTTAAGAAAATAAAATGAAAATTAAAAAAAATAAATAATAATAAAATAAAGAAAAGTTACACAATGTACTTTTGCATTTTTCCACCAAGAGAGATACATGTAGAACACCCCCAGCGTGATGTCACTGCAAAGTATCAACAGCCAGCCAGAATAATGAAATAGATATTTGAATCAGACTGGTCGAAACATCACAAGAGCAGAATCAAACTTTTGCTGCATGCAGTTGAGAGAAAAGCACAGACATCTTCCCCTCTACAAATGCACAAAGCGCTAACCTTCTGCACATTTTTCAAACCAAAATAGTCTATATTTCTTCTCTTTTTACATCTGTCAGCGTCGACATGTTTATTACACTATTTTCTGATCTGTTATATTGTTGTTTCCTCATCACAAACAGACCTGGAGTTGTTTTGTTTCATTCACACATACAAATCCTGCATATTTAGTTCTTCTCTCAAATAGAAAACACTCTGTTCTCGTGATGTCATGTGGCAGTACAGGAAGTGCTCCACTGTGTTTTTAAACTCCACACACCTTCACCAGAATCATTTGGATCATTTCAGCCCTGGAATTGCCAGTCTGAACTAAAGGTAAAAATTAGCTGTCAGCTTGAAAACTACCGCTACATGACATCACAAGGTGCACTGTGTAACTTTTTAGTTGGGAGTCCTTGTTTCTATGGAGATGTCATTGCTCTGCCTGGAATGTCCCACAGTATGACATTAAACAGCTCTATCTTGCATTTATTTAATTACAGGTGGTTTAAAAGCTCAAAAATACTTAGAAAAACAGACATTCTGACTGTAAGCGTGGTCGCCTCTCCACAGATCTGACCCGTAACTAATAATCATAATAATCATACTAATCATAATTATAATAATAAGTTTCTTTGGATATTTTCATAAATGATAAATTTCATTATGTTCCAACAGTAATAAAGGCAATTACTTTACATTGCTTTTATTTTTTTATTTTTTTATTTGCAATTTATTCAGTATATATGCACAGTTTTTTGTTTTTTTTCCACACATAAAAACAATGTAAAGATGCATAAAAAAGAAAAATGGCAGAGGCAGTCAAGTTACAGTTTATTACAGTACATTTTGTCCAAGAGCAGTTTTAGTAGTTTACTTTTTTTTTTTTTATCTGACATATTAAAAGACCTCCATCATTATTATTTTACATTACTAATCACAAAAAAAAAAAAAGAAGAAGTTACACCCTTAAAGCTCACAAAAATCCATTTTGTGTAATATAGTATCTTACATACATGAGCATTTGGTTATCAGAAAAAGCCATATTGGATTTGAACACATATGACATGTTTATGGAATTCAAAATCTTACATACATTTGTTTTTAAATGACAAATAAATAAACTTAAATTGGCTTAGTTTTTTCTACACAAAGCACCACTTTCTTGTATACGTTTGTACTTCCTTTGTTTAGTTCTTTCTTTGCTCATAATCCAAACAACAATAAAATGAATAGAATTACAGCTACAGAGAGAAAGAGGATTAGAGAGAAACAAAACACAAACTACAAACACAAAATTCAATGGAAAAATGTGGAATTTAGGTTTTAGCCACAAGTCTGAGAACAGAGAGAAAATACAGAGAGAGAGTGGACTTCAGCGGAGGATGGAGAGAGAGAAGATGGAAGGAAAAAAGAAAGAAGAAAGGGAGAGAGGGGAGGGAGAAGAGTGTGTGTGTGGGATTCACTGGTGAATGGAGAGAGAGATGAGAGGAGAGGGAAAGAGATGGGGGTGAGAGGAAGGGAGAGGAAGAAAGAAAGAGGAGAGAGGGTGTGTGTGGGCTTCACTGATGGATGGAGAGAAAGAGATGAAAGGAAGGGAGAGAAAGAAAGAAAGAAAGAAAGAAAGAAAGAGGAGAGAGGGTGTGGGGGTTTCACTGATGGATGGAGAGAAAGAGATGAGGGGAGAGAGAAAGAGAGAGAGGGAGAGGGGAGGGAAAGAGATGGGGAAGTGAGGAGGGGAGAGAGAGAAGAAGAAGTAAGAAAGAAAGAAAAAAGAAAGAGTAAGGCGAGAGGGTGTGTGTGGGCTTCACTGATGGATGGAGAGAAAGAGTTAAGGGGAGAAAGAGAAAGAGAGGGAGAAAAGAGGGAAAGAGATGGATGAAGGGGGGGAAGAAGAAGAAGAAGAAGAAGAAGAAGAAGAAGAAGAAGAAGAAGAAGAAGAAGAAGAAGAAGAAGAAGAAGCAAGACAGGGGATTGGAGCTTCTCTGGTGGATGGAAAGAAGAGAGGGAGAGAGCTAAAAGGGAGAAAGAAAAGAAAAAAGGAAAAGAGGAGAGAGGGGTGCAGTGTGTGTAGTTTCACTGGTGAATGGAGAGAAGGAGATGAGGGGAGAATGGGAGGGAGAGAGAGAGGAGGGGAGGAAGAAAGGAATACGGGGGAGAGGCAGTGAGAGAGGAAGAGGAGTGTGTGTGGGCTTCACTGGTGGATGGAGAGAGAGAGATGGGAAGAGAGGGAAAGCAGAGAGAAAGGAGGGGAGAGAGGGGAAGAGGAGAAAGAGGAAGAGAGGAGAGGGGAAGAGACAGGAGGAAAGAAAGAAAGAAAGAAAGAAAGAAAGAAAGAAAGAAAGAAAGAAAGAAAGAAAGCGAGAGAGGAGGAACAGAGGAGAGAGAGTTGTAATCTTTTTAGTGCAGTGTGGTTTGGCACGGAAAGGCGGAATATGGGGAGACAGGCTTTTAGAATAGTACTGCCAATAACACTGTCAGAATACAAGAGAGAAAGGGAGGGGAGAGAGAGAAAGAAGGAAGGGAGAAAGAAGGAGAGGAGAGAGATGAGAGGGTATATATTGATGGTTTGATCCTCATTCTGTCCTGTACTAATGATGTGCTTTTAGGCAAAACACTAAGAGCCTCCATCCCTCTCTCTCGCTCTGTCTCTCCGTCTCTGTCTCTCCCTTCCTCCTCCCTCTCTCTCACTTCTTCCCTCCTTCCTCTCCTCCTCCTTCTTCTCTCACTCTTCTGTTGTTTTGTTCCTCTTTTCCCCTGGGAGGAGAGCAGTGGTGGTGCGTTCGGGTGCCGGAGACGGGCTGGTTTTTTGCACACGTGTCACCAGGAAGAGGCTGTCTGCTCCGGCAAAGAGACCTGTCACTCAAACACCGGAGAACCAGGAGGGACTCTACAGAGCTCCTGCACCACGTGACCACATCTGACAGGGACGCCATGTTAGCAGCGGTGGATTATGGGTAATAAATGGCACCGAGTCACTTTTGGAGTTTTTTTTTTTTGTCATTAAATTAAAATCGTAGACAGATTAAACATGAGTGACCCTTATCTGGCACGCACGTTATTTAAAAGAGAAGAGATGGTGTACTGATGTAGTCCCGGGTGAGACCTTAGTCCTGGTTTAGACTTGGTTTATTCCTGCTTTAGGCCTGGTTTAGACCTGGGTTAGATTTAGTTTAGACCCGAGTCAGTCCAGGACACATCTGCAGCTGGGTGGTTCTTCTCAACATTTGCCCCTGATTTTTATTTTTATTTTGTTTAACTGTTGCATCTGTCCATAAATAAATTAAAAACGCTTAAGCACCACTTTTTATAGTTCACATGTTGGTTATAACTTTTTATTTTTAACTTAGACTAACTTAAACTCTGTTAAGAGTAATAGGTAGGTGTATGGAGTTTAAAACCACAGTGGAGTACTTCCTATATTATTGTATGACATCACAAAATGGAACAATGGAAGTGTTTACTGACCGAAACCTTTAAAAAGCAAAAATATTTTCATCTAAACCGCTTCACCCCATATACTGTAGTCGACTTCACATGCAGTAGCTGTACACAATGCTCCTCGTGGTGCACCTAAGCAATAAGTTGAATTTCTATATTGCTGCTATACATACAAACTCCCCTCCCCCGTTTTTATACTCACAGTAATCTCCCATGTGCCACCCCCTCCTCTTCTGTGTAACATTTTTAATAACATCGTGAGGAGTAATATAGTCTATCCTGCAGCTAAGGGAGCCATCCAGGGTCAAAAGTATTCTGAGGCTAATTGTGCTTTCTGCGTTTTAATAAAGAAAAACATGCCTCTAGCTCCTCTGCGTGTGCGGTGGAAAATGAGAGATGCGTTAGTGTTACAACAATAGCTTTGGGTGCAGTTGTTAGAATGTGATTTGGGTTTCAGCTAATTTGTTGGATTTTGAATGGTAAAGTACAGGTTTGTGGTATTTTTAAAAGAAGACATATTGTGCTTGTGTTTAATAGATAATACTCCCTACAACTGTACAACAACTCACCCTTATGTAACAGATAATCCTTCCTATACAACGGTACAACAACTCACTTTTATGTAACAGATAATACTCCCCACAACTGTACAACAACTCACCCTTTTGTAGTAGATAATGCTCCCTACAACTGTACAACAACTCGCCCTTATGTCATAGATAATACTCCCTACAACTGTACAACAACTCACCCTTTTGTAGTAGATAATGCTCCCTACAACTTTACAACAACTCACCCTTATGGAACAGATAATACTCCCCACAACTGTACCACAACTCACTCTTTTGTAGTAGATAATACTCCCTACAACTGTACCACAACTCACCTTCTTGTAGTAGATAATGCTCCCTACAACTTTACAACAACTCACCCTTATGGAACAGATAATACTCCCCACAACTGTACCACAACTCACTCTTTTGTAGTAGATAATACTCCCTACAACTGTCCAACAACTCAGCCTTATGTCATAGATAATACTCCCTACAACTGTCCAACAACTCAGCCTTATGTCATAGATAATACTCCCTACAGCTGTCCAACAACTCAGCCTTATGTCATAGATAATACTCCCTACAACTGTCCAACAACTCAGCCTTATGTCATAGATAATACTCCCTACAACTGTCCAACAACTCAGCCTTATGTCATAGATAATACTCCCTACAATTGTACAACTCAGCCTTATGTCATAGATAACTCTATGTCCTGTCAATCATCATTCTATCTTTGGACTGCTTTCCTTATGACCTCTGGGATATATTTTTATTACTTTATTTCAGTATTTTATTTTATTTTGACTTGTACATATACATTTATATAATTATGCCTTATTTGACACCAGTCTCTTGCTATTTTTGCTACTTATTTAGAATTTATGATTACCATTTATATATTTTTTCTCTTTGTTATTATGATACTAGTATATTGTGAGGTGTGACCTACTGTGTCCAAGTAATTTCCCTGGTGGAGTCTGAAATGACTATGTGATGTCGAATCCTATGTGTATCACCAATTAAGAAAACAAAATTGGAGAACGAAGTAAATACAGACAAGTGCATACCAGTGGACGGTGAAAACAGGAGCTCGGCATTATGGGATCTTGTAAATAAGCAATTAAAGATTATTCAAAAATAGGGATGCAACAGTAACTGAAATATTTTGATATCGTATCGCCAAAGGACTTGCAAGAATATCGTGGACCATCACAATATACTGAATACAAGTTTCTTCGATTAAATGAATAGTTATGGAGCAGTAAAAACAGAAAGAACTACATAGACCATGATCCTTTGCTGTTTCAGTGCAGACAACATGAAGAAATAACTGTTCTAAGCACTTTCAAACTTTAGTTCTTTGGATTAAGTCCTGCCAAGGCATTTTAAGAGGAAAAACATTCTTTGGCTATATGCAAATACAAGGTTTGAATTTTCCCAGGATTGTTGCGTCAGAGGTAGAAACACTTCTCAGATTTGAAGTCCGTAAGTCATCGCCAGGCTCATTCAAAGCATTTCTAGCGTCAAATCAGGTTCAAACAAGTTGGGCTGATTTATTTTTCTCAATTTGTTATCTATTAGTTAAAAATATCAGATTTTGTGCAGCATTATTAATGTTTAGTCCTTCATAATACATAAATCAGATTTTACGTCAAGACAACTCGAGTAATACATTTTTCAAGTACTACATTTCTTGGACTACTACTGCATACTTGAGAGTAATATTATTTTTATATGTACATTTTTACTTGAAAACTATTTCTGGCTATATACCCGCTTCTGTAGGGGGGGCTGATGGGAAAGAGAGAGATACAGAGGAGAGAGAGGAAGAGGAAAAGAGAGACATGGAAGGGAGAGACAGAGATAGAGAGAGGACACATGAAGAAATAACTGTTCTAAGCACTTTCAAATTTTAGTTCTTTGGATTAAGTCCTGCCAAGGCATTTTAAGAGGAAAAAGTAGTGTATTCGCAGTTTTGTTAGCCTCCACAAAATCTCACAATAAATATCGTGCCAAGACATGCATATCCTGAAAATAGAGATTTGGATATCGTTACATCCTTACGCAAAAATGCATAAATCGCTCCAAATTCAACTTCGAGTCTAAATGGTGCGGAGAAACAACTATAACATGGCAAAAAAAAAAAAAATCAAATTCATATAATAGGTCTGCTTTAAAGGAACATATTATGGAGAAACATGTTTAAACATTGCATTTTACAATTAACAAAATGCAAAATAACTATCTTCTTATGTTGTAATTTTAAAAAGTACCAGGAAAAAACTCCGCTTTAAACAGAAGTGTGCGTGAGATTGCTATATTGATGCTATGCAAATCCCCCAGTGGCATTTTTAATTAAAGCTGTAATGTATGCAACACATACTGATGGCGACAAATTCAATAAAGAAACAAACTGAACTTTTTCTCTTATCCAAACCAATGTAAAATTCCAGTGTATGGAACCTTCTAGCAAAACATCATCATGAAAAAGTTCCATAGGGCAGCTTTATAGCAAAAGTTCATTTTATAAGACAGGTTATGCAAAACTGAGATGGAGATGTTTGTAGCTTCATTCAGGCTGGTTTGTGTAATCCTCCTGATAAAAACATGACATTTCTGCGCTGTACCAGCCCCACACTGCCAGCTCAGTCCTTGTTATTTTTTACTATTTACTATTTTTATTATCAAACGTATAATACTCCCTAGAATAAAAGTGTAGACTGGACTTTACTAAATTGGAATGGACAACACTATCACCAGGCCTGTTGACAGAAATTTAGGGACCCAGGGCAAGAAGCCTTACATGGGCCTCCTTCTAATATAAATTAATACTAAGAGGGTCCAATTCCGGGCCCCTAAAACCATGGGGCCCGGGACAACAGACCAGCAAATTTTGGATTTTCCCAGGATTGTTGCGTCAGAGGTAGAAACACTGCTCAGATTTGAAGTCTGTAAGTCATTGCCAGGCTCATTCAAAGCATTTCTAGCGTCAAATCAGGTTCAAACAAGTTGGGCTGATTTATTTTTCTCATTTTGTTAGTTAAAAATACTAGATTTTGTGCAGCATTATTAATGTTTTGTCCTTCAAAATACAGTAAATCTCTCTCTATATAAATCTGATTTTACGTCAAGACGGCTCGAGTAATACATTTTTTACTATATTTCTTTCACTACATTTTTTTTAACTACATTTCTTAGACTACTACTGCAGAGTAATATTTTTATATGTACATTTTTACTTGAAAACTGTTTTTGGCTATATACCCACTTCTGTAGGGGGGGTGGATGGGAAAGAGAGAACAGCAGGGGGCAGATGAGAGAGAGGAGTGGGGAAAAAGAGAGACAGAGAGGAGAGAGAAGAAGAGGAAAACAGAGACAGGGGAGGGAGAGACAGAGATAGAGAGAGGAGTGTGTGTGGAGGGGGTCTGAGCCTATTTTCCGCCTGTGCGCCTTTAATACAAAAACATAATCAGAGCTAATAAGCAGCACGCTAATGCTATGTGTAATCTGCTGTAAATGAATCTGTTTGACACAATTACCTGATAATGAATCCTCGGCTGAAGTCCTCATGAAGACATTTATGCACATGTGACATGTGTGAGAGAAAGAGGGAGAGGGGCCCGGGCTGTAATGGGCCTTAAGTATGTACAATAATAACACTGTACTAATGGTTAACACGCAGAAACAGCCATTAAAATCAAACTGTAGCTTTTAGACAGAGAGAGACTTTAGAGATCAAAGGTCTCAGTGCAGTTTAACAGGAGGACTGGTCAGGGAGGGTCAGCAGATCTGTGTCAGGGCAGTTTGAGCAGAGGAAGAGCTAAAAGTGTCCCTCCTCTGTGTCCTGCAGCATCACAACAGTGTCCAGTGGGGACAGGAAAGGACTTGCTCTTACTCCGCACTGTTGTTTCTGTCGATGATGAAATGGCTCATTCCGTCAAAGTCTTTCCTCTGAAAAGTCTTGGAGTATTTCCTCTAGAAGGTGCTGCATATGGTGTAAAAAGCCTATAGCATCACACACAATCCAACTGTCCCTTACGTGTGTCCTTTGAACTGCACATGCTGCACTTCTTAGTTGTTTAAAATCCCATGATTTGATGTTAAAAACTGAGTTAAAAAAAAAAAAGTTTCAAAGACTGCTCAGTGTGTGAGCCAGGCAGCCACAAAATCAGCCAAAAGCAGCAGAGTGGTTATCCTATCTCCTCTCAATGAGGAGGTTGTGGGTTAGACTTCTTGTGGGTTAGAGTCTGAATGGAGTGTGCATGTCCTGCCTGTGTTAAAAAGCTAAAAGATTCTGTATTAATTGAGCAATTTTTCAGGTTTATAATTTTACATCCTGATTGATCCTGACAACTATAATGTACACTCGGCCAAAACTTCTCTAATATAATTAAAATTGTTATTTAACAAATAAAAATATATCACAACATTAATTCTGTTGATTTAAAAAGTTTAAAAAGAAAATTGTACCAAACTTTTGGATGGATGGCCTCTCCAGTGTGATGTCATCGGCATAGCTGATTGGCTCACGCTCTTGCTTCACAGCAACAAGGTTCGGGGTTCTATTCCCGGGTTACTTAGGCCTTGCTGTGTGGAGTTTGCATATTCTCCCTGTGTCTGGGTGGGGTTTTCCCATCAACCTTAATCAATATGTTTTAAAACTCTCCTTTATGTGATTTTAAACATATTTCTTCGCAAACTGTAACACCTTTTACACACTTTAATAATGCCTAATATTTGACCTGTAAATCTCCGTCTAAACCAACCCAGTCCGATCTGTAACACAAGACTGCACACAGATCAGTCAAAGTCCCTCCTTGGGGCCCATAATGTCCCCTATGCACTCCTATTGTGTCTATAATGATATGGTTATGAATGGGGCTATGTAAAAACATCTATTACAAGGCCCTAAGCAATAGCTCCGCGTCAAGGTTAGTGCTCCGACATAAAGGGAGGAGGGGCGGCCATTTTGTTTTATAGCGTCATTAAGATGGTGATGTCTCTGTGGGGTTCTGACAGCCCAGCTCCTCCTCCTTTCTCCTCAAATGGATGTCAAGTTCAAGTAATATATTAAACGTGAGATGTGTTAATGCCACTTTACCTGAGTTGGCGTTTCTCAGTCTTGGTCCATTGATTTAAGAGAAGCGATTGTGTCCTTTACAGAAAACAGGGGCTGCATCTGAAAATGACAATAGTGTGAAGATGAATTGGTTTCATTTGTATTTCAGTTTTAAAATAATCTGCATTTTTTATCACGGTGACTCCTTAAATAGAAATTAGACAATCGTAAAAATCTGTCATGCGCATTGTCAGCCAATCAAAAGCGTCCGTTCGCGTCAAAACAAACATGGCCTCTAACAAGCTAAAATGGATGGGTCAAACGCAGCAGACGAATAAATCTCGCTTAATGGTATTATAATTTCCACAAATGCAAAACAACACATTTTCATAATCGTTATTTGTGTCTTGTCTTTACTAATTGAATCATGTACAAAGAGTATTAACACAGATCTGTCTCCAGACGTCGTTAATCTCTCCTCACAGACCGGTTTGATTCATTGTCGTCATTCGTCTGCACAATATATGGCCTTGTTTGGTCTGTGCCATAATGATGTTTGCGGGGTCTAAATATATCACGTTAAGGAATCAGCCTCTCGCTTTCTTTCTACTCTCTCGCTTTCTTTCCTCCTTCCTTCCTGCATTTCATTCTCTCTTTCCATCTGCTTTTTTCTCTCGCCAACACTTTTTCAGTTAGTCGCTCTCACCTTTCTGTTGAAGATCAAACACCTAAAAACAGAACCATGAACGCTCGTATCGATCACAGGCTCCTGAAAATGTGCTGTTTACATCCATTTTGTGTTTTTTTTTTTTTTTTTTATTCTTTTCTTTTTTCAGACAATGTTTGCTAAGGTTTGCATTTTGTCTCCATGGTAACTTCTGAACAGTATACTGTGGTCCAAAGCAAGAAAAATGATCTGACGAAGGCTTTTTGCTGAAACATTATTTAAAAATTTTAAAAAGCATCGGCCATCTGAGTGTGCTATGCATTTATTCACTTTTTTATTGCTGCTTCTTGCATTTGCACCTCTACAAGAACTTTGGTGCGCGTTTTCTGATGAAACGTTCACCATAGAGATACCTGTGGAACACCACCACTGTGATGTCACTGTAAGGTATCAGTTTTTCAACTTTTTTCCTCAACTTTTGTTCAAAAACCCCAACATGGCTGATGTAAAGCTATAAATACTGATCCCATGTATTATTCCACCAAACAAATGATCATTAAAATCCTGTGACGCGCTTTAAGATCTGCTGCGTGTGACTCACTGAAGACGAGGTAACTGTGTATTTTTAGTTCTGCCGTGATTAGATGGTGCGATGACAGCGCGCAGTGGAAGTGATTTTTCTTGTAAAACGATGAGATCACTGGGCCCACAGACCTGTTGGGAGGAAGGAGGGATGGGGGAGATGGGGGGAGGAGAGAAAAGAGAGAAAGAAAGAGAGGAGTGTGTGTGGGTTGGGGGGGGGGAGTTATGTTTTATTCAAAGATGATGTCATGGTTTCGGGGAAGACTCTGAGGAGGATTCACTGGATGTACGAGAGTAATAATGTCTTGGGAGAAACGGCTCTACAAAATTGGAGGATCTATACTTTGCAGCTGATGTCATCAATGTTCAATGGAGGGAAGGGGGATGAGGCTAACTAGATGCACTGCTCTGTCTGAAGCTCTGTGACTCAAATTAGAATTTAATCTGAACACAATCGGACCAGAAGGAAGTGACTTAGCTCGAACTACAACAGGTCAGCTGATTTGTGACCTTAAACGGGTCTCTTATATAGAAAATGATTTGTTCCGTCAGTTTTTAAATTATAAATGTCGCAGAATTTCTCTTAGATTTTCGATGTTTTTAAAAATTAAAATTTCACCTTTTAAATGTGAATTGTGTGACTTTTCTGGTGGAGGGTCCGTCAAATGCTTTTCTCCATGGAGATGTTATTGCTTTGTTTGGAATGTTTCACACTATGGCATTAAACCTTTCTATCTTCATGGAGACCAAACCAGACCAAGTTACAGGTCTGATCTATGGAGAGTCGACCCCGCTCACAGTCAGAATGCCTGTTTTTCTAGGTATTTTTGAGCTATAAAACCACCTGTAATTGAATAAATGTAAAGTAGAGCTGTTTAATGTCATACTGTGGAACATTCCAGGCAGAGCAATGACATCTCCATTGAAACAAGCAGGCGACAGACCCCCAACCAAAAAGTTACACAATGCACCTTTAAACATTCAGAACAATGTTTAAAGGTGCATTAAAGGTGAATCACAAATGTTGAAATTTTAAACACACTGAAAATGCATACTTAAAAATTCATCAACTGAAGTTCGGTATAAAGATGTTTTTTCAGAGATATAAAATTTAAAAAGTGAGTGGATCGAGGCCAGGTCCAGCTCAGGTCCTCAATGATCAAATCAGGGTTTTATGGTTTTACTGAACAAAATGAATGCATCAGTAATGTTTTTAACATTAACAAATGAACCAAACAGTCCTCCATATGGCCAATATTTTATTCATAGAAAACAAATCACCAAATAATACACAAACTCACTGTAGTGGTTTAGTCCATTATGTATGTCCCAGAGCGCACCAGCACCACCCACCACTATGTACAAACATCTCAGTTTGTACTTGATTCTGTGTCTTGGTGTTTGAGCTGATTTTCATGACATTAGATTGACATTCTCAATCTGGGGGTCGTGATAATGATTTTAGGGGGTCCCCAAATGATATGAGGAATTTTAAATGAATGCAATAGTCTTAAAGCTTGACACCCAAATGCAGTGATGACTGTAGAGTCTCATTTTCAAAATCTATGGGTCCATCGACTAAAGGAGGTCCCTCGAGGAGCTCACACTCCAATAGAGCCCCCTGTCCTCAGTCACTGTTTATCATAAATAGCTTTATGATAAACAATGACCATTTTGATGTGATATGCCATTATGTTATATACAAAATACAATGTTTTTTCTCAGCTTTTTCTTTTAGATTTTGGTTTTCTTAATCATTCGTGCATGTTTGAATGATATTGCGATCTCTCACTGACACTATTCAAACTCTTTTGGTTATACGAGACCCACAAGCCTACATAACCAGGAAGTTCTCTGCAGCACTCCCCATGCTCCCAGCACGCAGCCCCTCCCTGCTCAGCCTCTTCTGGCAGAACATTGAGCATCAACAAAACATGAACTAATAAAACATTTGAATACTTTGTTAATACTTCAATTTGAGACAGAGCACATAATAACGATTATGGAAACAGATTCAGCACCCTTTATTTGCCTTTCTTAAAAGTCAATTCATTTACTGCTTACTGGAGGTATTTGCCATACTCAACTATAATATACAAACTGTTCTGTTTATGCTCAAATCTCTGTCTCTTTTATGTATGATTATTTTTATTCATTAGCAAAGATTGTGTGAATTGCATTTCAGAAAACAGCACATACAAACAATGAGCGTTTACAAAAGTATTTCAGCAACGCTTTAAAATAAGGTTCCTTAAAGCTCACAAAAGTCACATTTGCGTAATATAGGACCTCTAATGCCTGTAGCTCGTTTGTCGTTGACGAGTGGACGCTCAGTGGTGGGTTTTTTTTGGGTGTGAAAAATTGGGGGCTCAGGAATAAAATGTGAAGAGGAGTATACAATAAAAATAATAGAATAATAGGTCTTCTTTCATGTATTTTAACTGTTATTTTCCCCTTGTATCATTTCGTGCTTTTACAAACGTGTGGCTCCAAAATCCTCCTCTCAGTCTGTCTGTCCCACTCCTCCTCCCACTCTTCTGTCCATCCACACACTGTAACACACACACAAGCACACACACACACACACACACACACACACACACACACACACACGCACACGCACGCAATCTCAGAGCCCTGCCGCCTCCACACCTCCTGTCTGTCTCTTCTCTTCTTTTCCATCTTCTTCCTTTATCTTTATCCACCTCTTTGCCCTTCCCTCTCTCCCTCTTTCTCCCTCTCTCCCTTTCTCTCCCTCTCTCTCTGCCTCTTTCTCCCTCGCTCCCTTTCTCTCTCTCTTTCTGTGTCTCATTCATCTCGCTTTGCCTTTTCTCCCGCCTCTCTCTCTTTCTCTCTCTCCATCTCTCTCTTTATAATTCACATTCAAAAACGCATCTGTTCTTTGGCATCATTTGTCTGTGCTTTGAATTTTGACTTTCTTTTCTCTCTTTTTTTTTCTCTTCTTAACCAAGATTAACCAGGTCTGAATCAGGACTAAACCAGGCCTCAACCAGGACTAAACCAGGCCTCAACCAGGACTAAACCAGGTCTAGGACTAAACCAGATCTTAACAAAACATAAACACAAACTATATCACTAACTGCCGCCTCTCCTCCTTTCTTTCCCTTCTCCCTCTTCCTCTCCTCCTCTTTCTTCCCTCTCCTTCCTTTCCGAGGCTTCTCTCCCTCCTCTACTCTCCTCCTCCCCTTAACCTCCTCTTTTACCTCCCGCTCCCCTCTCCTCTCTCTTTTCTACTCCCTTTCTTAGGCTTCTCTCCTTCCCCTCCTCTTCACCTCTCCTCCTTTTCAACTCCTTTCTTCAACTTCTCTCCCCTCTTTTGCCTCCCCACTCTCCTCTTCTCTCTCCCCCTGCTCACCCTCTCTCTCCCTCCCACCACTCTCCTTCCTCTGCTCCCTCCTCTCCTCCTCACTCTCTCTCCTGTCCTCCCTCCTCTCCCCCTCTCATCCCTCATCTCATCCCCCTCTCCTCTCATTCCACTCTCATCCTCTACCTCGATCCTCTCCTCCCTCCTCTGATTGTCCTCTCCCTCTCTCTCCCCTTTCCTCTCCCCCTTCTTTTCCCCTCCTCTCCTCTCTCACCTCCTCTCCCTCTCTCTTCTCTCACCCTCCTTTCTAGTCCCTCCTCTGATTGTCCTCTCATCCCCTCTCCCTCCTCCTTTCACCTCCTTTTCATCCCTCATCTCATACCCCTCTTCTCCTCCTCTCCAGATCCTCCTCTCCTCCCTCTCTCTCTCCTCTGCTCCCTCTCCCCTCTTCTCCCTGTCTCCTCCCTCACCCCTATCCCCCACTATCTCTCTCTTTCTCTCCTCCCTCCTCTGATTGTCTTCCCATCCCCTCTCTCTCTTCCTCTCACCTCCCTCTCATCCCTCATCTCATACCCCTCTTCTCCTCCTCTGTAGTCTTCCTCTCTCCCTCCCCTCTTTCTCTCTCTTCTCCTCTACTCCCTCACCGCAGGAGGCCATTGCACCACTTTTACCCTGTCTTTTTTCCTCCTCAGATTTGTTTGAATGTAATTATATCTCGCTTCAGTCTGGCAGTCTGCGCTTCCATTAGCCCAGCGGTCACATCTGTTCAGGCGGCGCAGATATTAGCTAGCATGCTGTGACGCTCTCCAGGCTACCAGATCCGCGTCGCTGTCAAGATGGCCGACAAATTTAGTGGACAAAAAGATGATCTGAGCAAGTCTCAATAATGTTAGAAGGATGGTTGTAGGTTTAGACTAAATCAGGACTAAACCAAGAGAAAGACAAAACCAGGACTAAACCAGGACTAAACTAAGAGAAAGACCAAACCAGGACTAAACCAGGAGAAGGCTATACCAGGACTAAACCAAAACTAAACCACAACTAAACCAAGAGAAGGACTAAACTAGGACTAAACCAGGACTAAACAAAAAGAAAGACTAAACAAGGACTAAACCAATTCTAAACCAGGACTAAACTAGAACTAAATCAGAATTACACCAAGATAAGGAATAAACCAAAACAAAACAAAGAGAAAGACTAAACCAGGACTAAACCAGGACTAAACCAAAACTAAACCAGAACTACACCAAGAGAAGGACTAAACTAGGACTAAACCAGGACTAAACAAAAAGAAAGACTAAACCAGGACTAAACCAAAACTAAACCAGAACTACACCAAGAGAAGGACTAAACCAGGACTAAACAAAAAGAAAGACTAAACAAGGACTAAACCAGGACTAAACCAAGTCTAAACCAGGACTAAACTAGAACTAAATCAGAATTACACCAAGATAAGGAATAAACCAGGACAAAACAAAGAGAAAGACTAAACCAGGACTAAACCAGGACTAAACCAAGTCTAAACCAGGACTAAACTAGAACTAAATCAGAATTACACCAAGATAAGGAATAAACCAGGACAAAACAAAGAGAAAGACTAAACCAGGACTAAACCAGGACTAAACAAAAAGAAAGACTAAACCAGGACTAAACCAAAACTAAACCAGAACTACACCAAGAGAAGGACTAAACTAGGACTAAACCAGGACTAAACAAAAAGAAAGACTAAACCAGGACTAAACCAAAACTAAACCAGAACTACACCAAGAGAAGGCCTAAACCAGGACTAAACCAAGTCTAAACCAGGACTAAACTAGAACTAAATCAGAATTACACCAAGATAAGGAATAAACCAGGACAAAACAAAGAGAAAGACTAAACCAGGACTAAACCAGGACTAAACCAGGAAACAGCAGACAAGAATTAAATTAGGAGTATAGAACTAAACCAGGACTAAACCAGATCCAAAACAGGTCTAACAAAAGAAGGTTTAAGCAGGACTAAACCTGAATTTATAAGGCTAAACCAATTGTAAACTCTGACTAAGAAATGTTTACATTTTATACTGCGCTTTTCCAGACAAGACGAGTTAAGTGTCTTGCCTAAGGACACAACGACAGTTTGAGTAATCCGTGTTTTGTCCTGCATTTGAGTTCTCCCAAAATTTCAGTTTTCACCTACCCCCTATCTCCACCCACCGCTCTGTACTTATTTACTTAAAGAGTAAATGAAAATGTGCTGTTACTGTGAAATTTCACTACACAGACAGGGCATCTCAGTTCTGCAGAAGTCAGTGGTCCTGTTTCTATTATGAAGTATATACGGTTTATAATGAAGCATGCATGTACTTTGCATTGACATCACGCTGGGGGTGATCGAAATATTCAGCAGTTACCATGGAGACGATGCAGACATTAGCAAACACTGTCAAATAAGTTTTAGATGGTAACTTTTCTGGTGGTGAGTAATTCAAATGCTTTTTTCTGTGTTTCTCCATGCTTTTGCTTTGTCTGGAATGTTTCAGAGTATGGCATTAAACCTTTCTATCCTCATGGAGACCAAACCAGACCAAGTTACAGGTCAGATCTGTGGAGAGGTGATCCAGGTCACAGTCAGAATATCTGTTTTTACCTCCGCCAAGGAGGTTATGTTTTCGCCTGAGTTTGTCTGTTTGTTTGTTTGTTTGTTTGTTAGTTTGTTAGTTAGCAAGATAACTCAAAAAGTTATGGACGGATCTTGATGAAATTTTCAGGAAATGTTTCTAATGGTAAATCCAACAGATGATTAAATTTTGGTGATGATCCAGAAGAAATCCTGGATTCTGGATCACTTTGAAAACTGAGCTGCTTGGCGGAGGTCTGCGCTTTCTGAGTGCTTTTCTAGTTTTTTAGATGTTTTTAGCTGTAAAACCACCTGTAACTGAATGACTGTAAAGTAGAGCTGTTTAATGTCATACTGTGGAACATTCCAGGCAGAGCAATGACATTTTCATAGAAACCAGTAGGTGACGGACCTTCAACCAAAACGTTACACAGTGCACCTTTAAGATTGTCTGAAAACTCAAGAAAAAATACAAAATGGATTTAAACAACTTATCTTCTGGAACCTGAATCAGTACGAGTGTTCATGGTCCTGTTTAGGAGTTTGATTTTCAACAAAAAGGTTAACTATAATTTTATGTGTGAGGGACTTGTTTAACAGCGCAAATCATCTCACTTGTTGTACTTCCAGCCAAATTAGCTCTTTATGGTCCAATTGTGTTAAATCAAAGCTCAGATTAAATCCTAACAAAGCCTCAGACAGAGCAGTGCCTACAGTTGTCATCGCACTCCCCAGAGAATGTTGATGACATCAGCAGCAAAGTGTCAATAGTGAAAAACAGAACTAATTCATTTGAAACAGTTTGCAGTGGTCCAAAGTCATTCTTACCTTATGTGTAAAGTGGAGTTTTGCCACGACGGTAAATCTAATAACATCTAGCATGCTAATGTGCACTTCCTTACTATCAGAAAATAACACGCTTTAGAATTAGATGCACATACCTGACATATTTTGACCTCAAGAGCTGCTTATACAATAAATTTAGTTTTATTTATTTAATAGTATCAATATGACTGCAATACTTTCAAATCCATATATGATCTTGTTATTGTTTCATAAAGTTGTCTCCGCGGGGTGTGGGGCCCCTCCTGCTGGTCACCTGCTGCTCTGCGCCTCAGACTTGGCCAGCGTCTGATGAGAACGGCCTGAGGGAAAAAGTGAGGCTAAAATAACAGGGAAAGAGGAGAGAAGGAACGAGGGAAGAGGACGATAAAATGAAATATATATGAAGAGGCAGCTGTGTGAGAGATTAGAGGCCCATCCACTGACAGTCTTCACAAACGCTTCAGAGCTGCGCACACACGAACGCACACACACACACACACACACACACACACACACACACACACACACAGAGAGAGAGAGGGAGAAACAGCATTTATTTCACTTTCACAGCGCGGCGTTCTGTATGAAAATGTCTAGTGTTGGTCTGAGCTGTAATCATTCATCAGACCTAAAATCATATTGTATTTCAGTGACTGTGGACTATACAGACTCTGAAACACTTGCCAAAAGAGGCATTATGAAATCAAAATGTCAAAAAAGAAGAAGAATTTAAAAAATAGATTATCACAAAGAACTTTTTCATAAATATTCTCTATCTAAAAGCTCCAGTCACCAGATTTCAGCCTTTAAAAATTGTTTAAAATCTCAAGATACAAAATAAATAAGAAAAATAGTATCCATCCATCTATTTTCTTCAGCTTATCCGGGGCTGGGTCGCGGGGGCAACAGTCTAAGCAGAGACTCCGAGACTTCCTTCACCCCAGACACTTCTCCAGCTCCTCCAGGGGGACCCCAAAACGTTCCCAGGCCAGCCAAGAGACATAGTCCCTCCAGCGTGTCCCGGGGGCCTCCTCCCGGTGGGACGTGCCCGGAACACCTCCTGTATAAAATTTGTAATGTGTCTTTTTTCATAAACCCACAGTGTAACTTCTCCACCACATATGGTAACGCTTTTTAAAAAAAAAATTCTGATAGCAAGTATAGTGGCTAGTATTTTATAATCATTGTTCAGAAGACATAGAGGACACCAGTTATCAAGTGAGAGTAAATCTTGTTTTGTTTTGGGAATAAGAGTCGTTACTCCCTGGGTTAATGTAGGAGGAAGCTCTCCTTTATTAATGCTTTCTGTAAATACTTCAAGGAGAAACAGGGATAGAGTTTCACTAAAAGTTTGATAAAATTCCCCTCCAACCTGTCATTTGTTACATTTTAGTTTTTTGATTGCATCCTGGACTTCTGTCAGTGTCATATAGCCATCACACTGCTTTGGATTAGATTGAGTATATGTGTAAAATCCCTCAGTCGTCCAGGTAAAATCCATGGCAAAAGGAGAAATTCAATTTGTTAACTGGACAAAAGTTTATTTCGTTGAATACGTTTTGCAGCTCATCCAAGCTGCTTCTTCAGTTCTGGTCAGACGCTGGTGGACACTACCTTATATCTGCCTGAAGGGAGGAGCTAACTACAATGAAATTACTCTGAGACAACACATATTTGTTTACAGTTTCTAGTCCTATTGTTTTCTCTGTTTGTTTTGATTTAGTTTTGAGGATAGAGTTATAGATGGGAGACAAATGATGTCTGAGACCTCCATCTCTGTTCAAGGAAGGATTCTCTTTCTTGACAAAAATAGCTTCTTTAACTCTCCTCTCAAACCAGTTATTTTCTCTGGCCAAGATCTGGACCTCGCTGTCCTCAAAGGAGTGGCCTGTGGCTTTTAGGTGGAGATGTACGGCAGATTGCGGCCCACCCTGGTTTTCCCGTCTGTGTTGATACATCCTTTTGTGAAGTGGCTGTTTTGTTTCTCCAATGTAGCGCTCGCTGCAGTCTTCACTACACTGAATGGAGTAGACCACATTGCTTTGTTTGTGGCTCGGTGTTTTGTCCTTAGGATGGACCAGTTTTTGTCTTAAAGTGTTTGTGGGTTTGAAATAGACTGGGATTTCATGTTGTCTGAAGATCCTCTGCCGCAGTATCTTTGCTGTTCCTAGTACTGCACTTTTCTGGACTGAGATGTCTGATGTTTTTCTTGGGATTTGCTGTAACCACTCCTCCAGTTTGGGGGTTACAGCCCCGAGTGCTCCGATCACCACGGGCACCACTGATCCCTTCACCTTCCAAGCCTTCTCCAGCTCTTCCTTGAGCCCCTGGTATTTCTCTAGTTTCTCGTGTTCCTTTTTCCTGATATTACCATCACTTGGTATTGCAATGTCCACCACCACGGCTTTGTTCTGTTGCTTATCCACCACCACTATGTCTGGTTGGTTCACCATCACCATTCTGTCAGTCTGTATCTGGAAGTCCCACAGGATCTTGGCTCGGTCATTTTCCGCAATCTTCGGGGGTGTTTCCCACCTTGACCTTGGGGTCTCCAGTCCGTACTCTGCACAGATGTTTCTGTACACTATGCCCACCACTTGCTTATGTCGCTCCATGTATGTTTTCCCTGCCAGCATTTTACACCCTGCAGTTATGTGCTGGACTGTCTCAGGAGCCTCTTTGTACAGCCTACACCTTGGGTCTTGTCTGGTGTGGTAGATCTGGGCCTCTATTGCTCAGGTGTTCAAGGCCTGCTCCTGTGCAGCCAGGATGAGGGCCTCTGTGCTGTCCTTCAGACCAGCCCGCTCCAGCCATTGGTAGGATTTCTTGATATCAGCCACTTCAGTTATGTTTCGGTGGTATGCCCCATGTAGGGGCTTGTCCTGCCATGATGGTCCCTCCAGCACCTCTTCCTCTGAGCTCCACTGTCTGAGGCATTCCCTGAGCACATCATCTGTTTGGGCCTTATCCTTGATGTACTTATGGATTTTTTTTTTATGTTTCATCCAAATCAAATTATTCATTATATATATATGACCATTGCCTACCCTTTCTGTGTAATAAAAATAAAATAAAAATAAATAATAATAATAATAATAATAATAATAATAATAATAATAACAATAACAATAACAATAATAATAATAATAATAATGTGCATATGTTATGTTTTTGTAATCATGTGTATTGTCATGTCTATAAGATGCAACCTGTACATATGGTTTTTGACAATAAAGCTGACTTTGAACTTTGAACTTTGAATAAAATAAGTTTAATACCATAATGTGCAGCAAGCATCTCCCTGGAGACAAGCAGCTGCTGGACCCTCCTCTGCTCCTCTGCTCTCCTCCTCTCCTTTCTCTCCTTTTCTCTCCTCTCCTCTCCTCTTTCAGACCACCTCACACAGAGAGGAGGAGAGGGGAGTCTCTCCTCTCCTTCTCTCTGTGTGAGGTGGTCTGATCTTGAATAATTCAGCAGGAGCTTCCCAAATTCTACAGTGAAGCTGAGCGGAAACAGAACACACACAAAGACATGTGCACAAGTACTGCATATGTGTACAACTACTGCAAATGTGTACCACTACTGCATATGTACACTGTAAAAAAAATATGCAAGAAAAGGGACAAAAAATAGGACTTAACAGGACCGAAATGGACACAAATAAGGACTAAACCCAGACCAGAACAAAACCAGCATCAAAATTAGGGCTGGGAAACACAGGGTCTCTCTTGATAGGGACAGGGTCTCTCACGATACTCGATACACAATACGATATTATCACAAAATCAGGACCACAGTGGTGACAAATACTTATGTAACAGATAATACTCCCTACAACTGTACAACAAATCACCCTTATGTAACAGATAATATTCTCTACAACTGTACAACAACTCAACCGTATGTAACAAATAATACTCCCTACAACTGTACAACAACTCAGCCTTATGTCATAGTGTAAGAGATGTCTTTAGTTTTTGAGAGACACGTTATAAATGATGTGATTGTGATTGGACAGTGCTAAAACGGGACAGTCGGTGTGTTCTATGGTCTACGGTTTTTGAAACTGAAAGTAGAAGTTGCCGGAAAGCCCGGCTAACCTTTATGTAATGTGATTTTTACAGTGCAGCGGAGCAGAGCAGGTCGGCCATGAGCAGATTTAAATGGATTTGTTCAGATTCAGAAGAACAACAAGAAAGTGGGTCAAGGAAATGGGTGAAGGTGAGTGTGCCCGCTGCATTTACACACAAAAGACACAAACAGACAGACGAGGGGAGGGAAAGAGAGGGGGAGAGAGGGGGAGGGGGGAGGGAGAGGAGATAAGGAGAGAGAGGGAAAGAGAGAGGGAGGAAGAGAGAGGGGAAGGGAGAAGAGATAAGGAGAGAGAGGGAGGGAGAGGGGGAGGGAGAGGGAGAGGGAGGGAGAGGAGATAAGGATAAAGAGGGAGGGAGGGGGGACAAAGATGGAGAGAGAGGAGGGGGATAAGGAGGGAGAGGAAGGGAAAGAGAGGGAGAGAGAGAATGATGAGGGAGGGAGAGAAAGAGAGAAAGGGTGTGAGACAGAGGAATGAGGGAGGGAGAGAAAGAGATGGAGAGAAAGGGGGAGGGAGAGGGAGGGAGAGAAAGAAAGAGAGAGAGTGTGAGAGAGAGATGAGGGAGGGAGAGAGAGAGATGGAGAGAGAGAGGACAAAGATGGAGCGAGAGGAGGGGGATAAGGAGGAGGGAGAGAAAGAGAGAGAGAGTGTGCGAGAGAGGAATGAGGGAGAGAGAGAAAGAGAGGAAGTGAGAGGAGATAAGGAGAGAGAGTGAGGGAGAGAAAGAGATGGAGAGAGAGGGGGGACAAAGATAGAGAGAGAGGAGGGGATAAAGAGGGAGGGAGAGAGAGAAGGATGAGGGAGGGAGAGAGAGAGGGGGAGATGGAGGGAGAGGGGGAGGGAGCGAGAGGGAGAGAAGGAGAGGAGGGGAGGGAGAGAGACAAAGATGAAGAGGGAGAGTGAGGAAACGAGGGGGAGAGACGGAGAGGAAGGGAGTGAGACAAAAATGGAGAGAGGAAGGAAAGAGGAAGAAGATGGAGAGGAGGAGAGAGAGGAATAGGCACTTTATTTATGGAGAAAGAAGACAAGAGAAAAAAGCGTGCAATATTGAGACGGCTGAGTGGGCATATGACAGCTTTTTAGGTCCAGTATTTTAGTAATAAAGAATAAATCAGCATTACAATTGTCATCATTAAAAGCCGTATTTGATTTGAACATGTTTTATTCATATCTAGGGACACAGATTAATCACGTTTATGGAATAGAAAATCAAAATCTTACACACACTCCCTTTAAAACGATGACAAACAAACTCCCCTCTCTTCTCACTCGTCACAGCAACCAACAATAATTCCACTTATAAACTCATCATAACGAGAGACCTCCAGCGTTTGGTCTCATCATTTCAGACTTTGACAAATGACATATGCCAGGAAATAGTCCGCACCGAACCTAATTCAATTCAGTGGAAGTGTCCCGGCCTCCTTCTCATTACAACGGCGTTTGTTTGTCTAGTCGGGGGAAGGATCTATACACTGTAATTGAAGCACTGTGTAAAGTCATTATTCACACTAATAGCTCTCATCCATTTTGCTGATAGCTGTGTGTATATATGGGGCTAAACAAGGCTTATATAATGAATGTGGACGTATATATATAGGGGCGGACTGTGTGTCAGAGGTGGTTTTAGGAGAAGTTACGAGGAGCGGATGAGAATTCAATTAGAGGGAAAATGACGGGAGATTAAAGATGGAGTGTGGAGTGTTGTGGGGAAAGATGTTTACATGTGAGAGGGGTTTATGTAACTCAGAGTTCTGGTTTAGTCCTAGTTTAGTCCTGCTTTTGGCCTGGTTCAGTCCTGGTTTAGAACCTGCTTTAGTCCTGGTTTATTCTTGGTTTAGTTGTGGTATAGTCCTGGTTTAGAGCTAGTTTAGTTCTGGTTTAGTCCAAGTTCAGTTCTTGTCTAGTCCTAGTTTAGTCCAAGTTTAGTCCTAGTTTAGTCCTGGTTCAGTCCTGGTTTAGCTCTTGTTTAGAACCTACTTTAGTTCAGAAAAGCAATAAAAGCTTTTCTGATTCTGATTAACACTGGTTTAGTCCTGATTTAGTGTGGGTGTAGTTCTGGTTTACTTCTGGTTTAGTTTAGTCCTGGTTTAGTCCTGGTTCAGTCCTGGTTTACTCCTGGTTTAGCCCTGGTTTAGAACCTGGTTTAGTCCTAGTTTAGCCCTGGTTTAGTCCTAGTTTAGCCCTGGTTTAGTCCTAGTTCAGTTTTTGTTTAGTCCTGGTTTAGTTCTAGTTTAGTCCTGGTTCAGTCCTGGTTTAGTCCTGGATTAGCTCCAGTTTAATTCTGGTTTAGCCCTTACCTGTGTAGTCAGAACCACTCGCTTTTTAAAAAAAAGTTTTGACAAAACTTTACAAAGACGAGTGGGTTTGGAACCACATCTGGTCAGGTATGACTGACAGACGGATTAACCAGTCAGAGAGACACATGGTAAAAAGCGCCAAAATGTTACTTATCTCAGGTAAAAGAGGTTGTATCATTTCAGAAAGATATGAGAACTTTGGAGAGGAGATGTCTTTTGCATTTGAGAGACACGTGATACAAATTAGTGGCTGTGGTTGGATCATCACAGGTAAGGGACTGGCAAGTTCATTCCTGGTTCAGTCTTGGTTTAGTCCTGGTTCAATCCTGGTTTAGTTTTGGTTCAGTCTTGGTTTAGTCCTGATTTAGTCCTGGTTCAGTCCTCGTTCAGTCTTGGTTCAGTCTTGGTGTAGTCTTGGTTCAATCCCGGTTTAGTCCTGGTTCAGTTGTGGGTCCGTCTTGGTTTTGTCCTGGTTCAATCCTGGTTTAGTCCAGGTTTAGTCCTGGTTTAATCCTGGGTCAGTCCTGGTTCAGTCTTGGTTTAGTCCTGGTTTAGTCCATAATATTTTTGCTATACCTGTCTGAAGCCTTGTATTCAATGGGTTGACATTTCCCACTCATCTGCTCAGTTTCATCTGAACCACAAAACGCCACAACACCAGAGATTTACTGCTGCTCCAAATGTCACCACTGTCGCTGTGCTGTATTTACACACACTCTCTCCCGCCCCCAGGAGCCCTCACTGTGTCACTACGTCTCATCTCACATTATTACAGGGAAAACCATGTTATGCTTTGTTTTCTTCAATCTCAATCCCCCCGCCACCCCCCAGGCCCGGGCCCTAACAGGGTCGCCCATTCTCTTTGGCCGAACTTAATGGCGTATGCATGGATCTACTTCCATGGGCGTATGTACAGTATCTGGATTAGCTAGTTCTGGTTTAGTTCTGGTTTAATTCCAGTTTAGTCTTGGTTTAGTTCTGGTTTACTCCTGGTTTAGCCCTGGTTTAGTCCTGGTTTAGGGCGGGTGTAGTTCTGATTTACTTCTGGTTTCCCAGAACTGAAGAAGCAGCTTGGATGAGCTGCGAAACGTATTCAACCAAATAAACTCTGTCCAGTTGACAAATTAAATTTCTCCTTTTGCTATACTTCTGGTTTAGTTTAGTCCTGGTTTAGCCCTGGTTTAGTCCTAGTTCAATCCTGATTTAGTCCTGGTTCAGTCCTGGTTTAGCCCAAGTTTAATTCTGGTTTACTCCTAGTTTAGCTCTGGTTTAGTCCTAGTTCAGTTCTTGTTCAGTCCTGGTTTAGCCCAAGTTTAATTCTGGTTTACTCCTAGTTTAGCTCTGGTTTAGTCCTAGTTCAGTTCTTGTTTAGTCCTGGTTTAGCCCTGGTTTAGCCCTGGTTAAGAACTTGCTTTAGTCCTGGTTTAGAACCTGGTTTAGTCCAAGTTTAATTCTGGTTTAGCCCTGGTTTAGCCCTGGTTAAGAACTTGCTTTAGTCCTGGTTTAGAACCTGGTTTAGTCCAAGTTTAATTCTGGTTTAGTTCTAGTTTAGTCCTGGTTTAGTCCAAGTTTAATTCTGGTTTAGTTTTAGTTTAGTCCTGGTTTAATCCTGGTTTAGTCCCGGTTTAGTCCTAGTCTGGTCCTGGTTCAGTCCTGGTTTAGTCCTGGTTTAGAACCTGCATTAGCCCCAGTTTAATTCTGGTTTAGCCCTTACCTGTGCAGTCAGGAGGTTATAGGTAGGTACAGTGCATCCGGAAAGTATTCACAACCCCACATTTTGTCATGTTACAGCCTCATTCCAAATTGTATTAAATTCATCTCTTACCTCAAAATTCTACACACAATACCCCATTATGACAATGTGAAAAAAGTTTTTTTTTGACAGTTTTTGAATTTATTAAAAATAGAAAACTAATAAATCACATTTACATAAGTATTCACAGCCTTTGCTTAATACTTTGTTGATCCACCTTTGGCAGCAATTACAGCCTCAAGTCTTTTTGAATATGATGCCACAAGCTTAGCACACCGATCTTTAGGCAGTTTTGCCCGTTCTTCTTTGCAGTAATTCTCAAGCTCCATCAGGTTGGATGAGAGACGTCTGTGCACAGCCATTTTCAGGTCTCTCCAGAGATGTTCCATCGGATTCAAGTCTGGACTCTGGCTGGGCCACTCCAGGACATTCACAGAGTGGTTCTGAAGCCAATCCTTTGAGATCTTGGCTGTGTGCTTCGGGTCGTTGTCCTGCTGAAAAATGAACCTTCGCCCCAGTCTGAGGTCAACAGTGCTCTGGAGCAGGTTTTCATCCAGGATATCTCTGTATACTGCTGCATTCATTTTTACTTCTATCAGTTCCTGCTGCTGAAAAACATGCCCATAGCATGATGCTGCCACCATCATGCTTCACTGTAGGGATGGTATTGGCCTGGTGATGAGCGGTGCCTGGTTTCCTCCAAATATGACGCCTGGCATTCACACCAAAGAGTTCAATCTTTGTCTCATCAGACCAGAGCATTTTGTTTCTCATGGTCTGAGAGTCATTCAGGTGCCTTTTGGCAAATTCCAGACGGGCTGCCATGTTCCTTTTACTAAGGAGTGGCTTTCGTCTGGCCACTCTACCATACAGGCCTGATTGGTGGACTGCTGCAGAGATGGTTGTCCTTCTGGAAGGCTCTCCTCTCTCCACAGAGGAACGCTGGAGCTCTGACAGAGTGACCATTGGGTTCTTGGTCACCTCCCTGACTAAGACCCTTCTCCCCCGATCGCTCAGTTTAGACGGCCGGCCAGCTCTAGGAAGAGTCCTGGTGGTTCCAAACGTCTTCCATTTACGAATAATGGAGGCCACTGTGCTCATTGGGACCTTCAAAGCAGCAGAATTTTTTCTGTATCCTTCCCCAGATTTGTGCCTCAAGACAATCCTGTCTCGCAGGTCTACAGACAATTCCTTTGACTTCATGCTTGGTGTTTGTGCTGTGACATGCACGGTCAACTGTGGGACCTTATATAGACAGGTGTGTGCCTTTCCAAATCATGTCCAATCAACTGAATTTACCGCAGGTGGACTCCAATGAAGCTGTAGAAACATCTCAAGGAGGATCAGTGGATCAATTTTGAGCTTCATGGCAAAGGCTGTGAATACTTATGTAAATGTGATTTCTTAGTTTTCTATTTTTAATAAATTAAAAAACTGTCAAAAAAATTTTTTTTCACATTGTCATAATGGGGTATTGTGTGTAGAATTTTGAGGTAAGAGATGAATTTAATACAATTTGGAATGAGGCTGTAACATGACAAAATGTGGAAAAAATGAAGCGCTGTGAATACTTTCCGGATGCACTGTATGTCCTGTCCTCCTGCCCACCGAGCATGTGCAGTAGTGCCCTTCTCCACACAAGACCACTGACCAATCAGAGAGGAGCTGGAGTGGAGCAGAGCGAGCCAAAACTAAAGATTAGAAAGCATTTTGAAAAAGTTTATGATCTGGAAATAGGCAAAAACTGTCACAAAATCTGACCTTTTTGGAAGCTGTAGGTCCCTGTCTGTGTACACGAGTAGTCTGTGATTACATTGTGTTCTATGACAAAATAGCTTTCTGGACTAAAGGGGACTTTTTCGCTGACAGGTCTAAACTAAGAATACTATCTAGATGTTATAACAGGGGCTCTACCAGAAGAGTTACATAGCTCACCTTTAAATATGAACGCTATGTATTAGTGAAACCTGCATGTTGTGTCTGCGTGGTGCCAGCCCAGTGAAGGGTTAAAGCTGGTGCATTCAAGGAGCGTAGGACTCTGCTGACTCGACTCAAACCTAAAAATGTGACATGAATCTTTAATCTGGGTTTAATGAACAAACTCCACCTGCACTCCACCAGGACACCGCACGTCTCCAGATGGAAGCCGGCGTATTCTGTCTACGTCATCCATTTATAGTCAAATCAGGACCTGACTTATTTTACACAACAGCTGCTTGTTGAAATCTTAAAAACCTGGAGAAATTTGTCACTTTACCGTATCGATTTGGCACTTTACCATAGAACTGCAAGATGAATCGAAATTTGAATAGACACAATTAGCAAATCGCAAGGACTGCAATTTTTAAGTACCATTATTTTCTCCACAAACAACAAAATCTCCCGTCTTAATCTGTATAAAAACTGCTGTTCTGAAATGTGATTCTTGTATTCATTTGTCAGTTCAGATTTAAGTCTTTTTGTCAATTCTTTTGTTTTGTTGTAGTGCTAAATATTACTCTGTGTTCATTTAGTTAAAAGTTTAAAAGTATAAGTCCTATATTACGCAGCATTAACTCGTGTGACCTTTAAGCCACGTTAGAATGCTGTTACCTGCTCAAAAATAGACCTGGAGTTGTGTTTTGTTTCATTCACACACGTCTGAGTAACCCTTTATTATAAGTCTGTCTACATCTCCGAAGCTCAGAATGCTGTGTTCCACCTTGTGATGTCATGAAGTGGTAGTTTACAGCTACATTTTACCTTTAGTTCAGTAGAGATTGGCAATTCCAGGGCTGAAATCATCCAAATTATTTTAGTGGAGTCTAAAAACACAGTGGAGCACTTCCTATATCACCACATGACATCACAAGGTGGAGCAGAGTTTTCAGTTTGAGAGAAAAACCTAAATCTGCAGGGTTTGTGTGTTAAACATGTGAATAAAACAAAACACAGCTCCAGGTCTGTTTGTGATGAGGAAACAACATTATAACAGAAAATAGTTTAAACTTTAAAAATGCCTTTAGTCTATCTTTTCTATCCTCTTTTCCTCTCTCCTGCCCTCTCTCTATCCTTCAATCTCCATTCCACCCCTCTTTCTCCTCTCTCTTCTGCCTTTCCGTGTCTCTCTCTGTCCCGTCTGTCATCTCTCCCTCTCCTCTCAGCACATCTCTCCCTCTTCCCCACGCTCTCTCTTTCCACCTCCCCTCTTTCTGCCCCTCTCCTCCCACCCCCTGCCTTCCTATCCCTTTGTCTCCTCCTTCCTTCCCTCTCTCTCACCTCCCTCTCTTCATCCACCTCCTTTATATCTGTCTTTCTGACATACTGTCTGTCCTCTAGTCCATCTCTACCTCCCCCTCCCTCTCTCTCACACCTCTGCACTCTCTCTTGCCGTCCCTCTCTCTCTCAGTCTTCTCCTCTCTCTCTTTGCCCCACTCCCCAGTCTCTCTTTCATTCCACCTCCTAACGCTCTCCTCACTCTTTCTCCTCTCTTCTCCCACCTTCCTCTCCCTTTCTATCCCTCTTTCCTCTCTTCCTCTCTTACCTCCCTCTGGTGGTGGAGGTGGTGTCCATCCACCTTGTTTATATGTCTTTCTGCCCTTCTCTCTCCTCTATTCCATCTTTATCTCCCTCCACCTCCTTTCTCCCCATTCCTTGTCCTTTTTCTCTTCTCCCTCCCTCACTCTCTCCTTCCTCTCTTTATCTCTCTCTCTCCTTCTCTCTTTCTCCTTCTCTCTCTCACTCTGCCCCCTCGCTCTTCTCCCCCTCTCTTTCTCTCTCTCCCCCTCCCTCTTTCTATCCTCCTCCCCACCTCTCTCTTCCCTCTCTCCTTCTCTCTCACTCTCCTCTCCCTCCCTCCCTCCCTCCCTCCCTCCCTCCCTCTTTCTCTTTCACTCTCCTCCCTCTCTCCTCCTGACATGTCTGCAGTTCTATAGAAGGGGACAGGTTCAGTCTTGGAGGGAGGTGTGTGTGATTGTGACCTAGTTTCCTCCGCCTCAGCTCATACACTTTATTTACATTACAGCTCAATATACACTTGGAAATCACATACAAAAACCACGATGTGTTCAAATGCATCAGGAAAAAGTATGTTCAAGTACAAGTAAATGTTTTTTGTTGTTTTTTTTCTCTGTATTTAAGCACATTTTGTTTTGCAGTACAGATATATGGTATAAGCTGCTCTTGAGGTCAAAATAAGTCCACTGTGTACTGTCTGCATCTGATTACAAAGTGCTTTATTGTCCGAGAACAGTAGTGGATGAAGTACTCAAATGTGTTACTTAAGTAAAAGTACAGATACTCAAATTACTCAAATAAAAGCAAACTTATCACATTAAAAAAAAAATCTTAAATCTAAAGAAAATCTAAAACTGTTTAAGTACTTTAAAGATGCACTGTGTAACTTTTTGGTAGTGGGTCCGTCATCTCCTTGTTTCTATGGAGATGTCATTGCTCTGCCTGGAATGTTCCACAGTATGACATTAAACAGCTCTACCTTACATTTATTCATGTTTATTAGTCTGTCTACATCGCCAAAGCCCAAAATGCTCCGTTCCACCTTGTGATGTCATGAAGTGGTAGTTTTCAAGTTAACAGCTACCTTTTACCTTTAGTTCAGTAGAGATTTGCAATTCCAGAGCTGAAATATATAAATGAAGGTGCATGGAGTTTAAAAACACAGTGGAGAGCTCAGTTTGAGAGAGGGTTTGTGCGTTAAACATGTGAATGAAAGAAAACACAACTGCAGATATGTTTATGATGAGGAAAAAAGCAACAGAGATCAGAAGATAGCGTGATATTGGCCCTTTAAATAATTTCATAGAGTATTCATAAAGTAGTTTGAATATTATTGTTTATAATATTTCTGTGTACCGATATATCGTGCTTCAAAATGTGTGTTATCATGACAGGCCCTCACAGACATGTCTCGGGCTCACTGACCTGAAATGAGATGTTAGACTAACACTGTTAAATCATTCAAAAAGCGTCCCATCTTTATTTGATGTAAGAGCAAAGGGGAGGGGCCAAAGGGAGGGGCCAAGAGGCGGGGCAAAAGGGGAGGGGCCACGGGAGGATGGAGGGATGTTGCTAAGAGAAGAACAAGGGCAAACCAATATGTGGGTCTGGCTCTTCTTAGGGCCCTGTAATGGAGCAAACAAAAAGGCAGGGGCAAAGATGTAAAAATAAGCGTAATGGTACATTGTGGTAGTTTTCAGGTGGAGAGCATGGCATTAAACCTTTCTATCTTCATGGAGACCAAACCAGACCAAGTTACAGGTCAGATCTGTGGAGAGGTGACCCCGCTTACAGTCAGAATGCCTGTTTTTCTAGGTGTTTTTGAACTATAAAACCACCTGTAATTGAATAAATGTAAAGTAGAGCTGTTTAATGTCACACTGTGACATTTTGGTGTCCAGGATGGACACCAAAAAGCTCACTTTCTTTGTCCACTGATCCAAAGGTTGGCAGTTCGATTCCCGCTCCTGACATAATAAACATCATTGGTTGAACGGTCAGGTCCACTGGCCCCCAGGTTGGCGCGGCGATTCCAGCTCCCACAGATGAATACTGTCGTTGTGTCCTTGGGCAAGACACTTAAGCCACCTCGCCCCCAGTGTCTGCATACACTGGTGTTAATACGAATATTTTAAGACCAAAATGACAAGGCTCACTGCAGCGGTTACAGAGAGATGGGTGACAGTTTTTCACCGTAAAGTCAATTGGAGCCAGAGTGCATAAAATCAAGCACCTCAGCCTGCAGACTGTTTCTACAAACATTTGTGAGAGAATGGGTCACTCTCAGGAGCTCAGTGAATTCCAGCGTGGTACTGTGATAGGATGCCACCTGTGCAACAAGTCCAGTCATGAAATTTCCTCGCTCCTAAACATTCCACAATAATCCAGACAACTAGTTGGAGATGGCCCCTTCCTCTTCAACATGACTGTGCACCAGTGCACAAAGCAAGGTCCATAAAGACATGGATGTGAGAGTTTGGTGTGGATGAACTTGACTGGCCTGCACAGAGTCCTGACCTCAACCCGATAGAACACCTTTGGGATGAATTAGAGCGGAGGCTGAGAGACAGGCCTTCTCGTCCTACATCAGTGTGTGACCTCACAAATGCACTTCTGGAAAAGTGGTCAAAAATTCCCATAAACACACTCCTAAACCTTGTGGACAGCCTTCCCAGAAGAGTTGAAGCTGTTATAGCTGCAAAGGGTGAACCCACGTCATATTAAACCCTATGGAATAATAATAGGATGTCACTTAAGTTCATATGGAAGTCAAGGCAGGTGAGTGAATACTTTTGGCAATATAGTGTATGTATATATATATATATATATATATATATATATATATATATGTGTGTGTGTGTGTGTGTGTGTGTGTGTGTGTGTGTGTGTGTGTGTGTGTGTGTGTGTGTGTGTGTGTGTGTGTGTGTGTGTGTGTATCTCCTTGGTATATGCCACATTTAATGTTCATGTAGTAGGATGGTGACAAAGAGAGGGAAGGTAGTCCACACAGAGGAGGTCTCACTCCTAGAGGGAACAATAGCAGACATTGAGGACAGTTACAAGTACCTTGGTATCCCACAAGCAAATGGCAACCTTGAAGAGGCAACAAGGAAAGCGGCTACGGCCAAATACCTGCAACGAGTAAGGCAAGTCCTAAGAAGCCAGCTCAATGGCAAGAACAAGGCACAGGCAATAAACAGCTACGCCCTGCCAGTGATCAGATACCCTGCAGGAATCATAAGCTGGCCAAAGGAGGAGATACAGACCACAGACGTTAAGACACGAAAGCTCCTGACCATGCATGGAGGGTTCCATCCCAAATCCAGCACCCTGAGACTGTATGCGAGCCGGAAGGAAGGAGGCCGAGGACTAGTGAGTGTGGGAACCACTGTCCAGGATGAAACAGTCAAAATCCATAAGTACATCAAGGATAAGGCCCAAACAGATGATGTGCTCAGGGAATGCCTCAGACAGTGGAGGTCAGAGGAAGAGGTGCTGGAGGGACCATCATGGCAGGACAAGCCCCTACATGGGGCGTACCACGAAACATAACTGAAGTGGCTGATATCAAGAAATCCTACCAATGGCTGGAGAGGGCTGGTCTGAAGGACAGCACAGAGGCCCTCATCCTGGCTGCACAGGAGCAGGCCTTGAACAAGGAACATGAGAAACTAGAGAAATACCAGGGGCTCAAGGAAGAGCTGGAGAAGGCCTGGAAGGTGAAGGCATCAGTGGTCCCCGTGGTAATCGGAGCACTCGGGGCTGTAACCCCCAAATTGGAAGAGGGCCTGAGCTGGATGAGGGTGAGAGAGACCAACCACCGTGGAAGGTGAGGAACACATTTTTATATATATATATATATATATATATATATATATATATATATATATATATATATATATATATATATATATATGCACACTGGATTCTACAGTATTTTATCCAAATATGATGATGATGAAAAATGAGATGTATTACAGTTTTTTTTTTGTTTTTGTTTCTTTTTGTTTAGTTTGATACTTATTCGTTCTGGAACATCAAACATGACATTATTTACAAGAATCAAGAGTACACAGGATATGGTCTATATATGCTACTGTGTGATGTCTTTGTACTCTGACTCCTGTGAAATCCCCAGTTGACAGATTTAGGTGCTCAAAGATAAACTATTTGCTTTTTTCTGTCACATTTGAATTTCTGTCAGGATTCCTGACGGAGAGTCTGGCACCACCCTTACCTATGGTTCCCACCCATTACTCACCTGCAGTCCACTGCCAATCAACCTTCAACCTACCAGTACTAAGAACCGGCTCATGCATCCACACGCTGTCAGATCCTCAGCTGGTCCTCAGCGGTGTATACCTTTTTAAGTAACTTAGTTTGTTCTTTCATGTTTTATTCAGACCCTGTTCTGGACATTACCCGTATCAGAATACCACTCCAGCCTCTGACCCGGCTCCCAGCACCCTGCCTTTTTTGCAACAAATAACACCTGTTAATTTTTGAGTTTCAATTGTCTATATTATTTGATCCAACGGTCGTTACAACAATTTTTTTTATTGAAAGTGACAGAGTTTGGACTGTATTTTTGGGTGGTATTGAAAAAAACTTGTTTTGAAAAGAGCCTGAGAACTGTGTGAAATGATGAGAATTTTCATTTTAAATATTTTTCATTAAAACTGCCACATAACAGCAATTTGTATTTATTTATTCAAAGGTGCACTATGTAAGTTTTCAGTTGTGGTGTCCGTCACCTGTTTGTTTCTCTGGATATGTCATTGCTCTGCCTGGAATGTTCCACAGTATTACTTTAAACAGCTCTACTTTACATTTATTCAATTACAGATGGTTTTATATATACTTTTCTTTTGATCTTCAGCCCAAATGTCTTCAGTGAATAACAAATATAAGGGAATTTGCCTTGCTGTTCCAATACTTTTGGAGGGGACTGTATAATGTCGCCTTGCATCATTTTTGTGTCTTTCCTTTGAAAATACTTTTACAAATACTTATAAGTACAGTACTGTTACTCAAGTAGGATTAAAAGTGTCTGAAAAACTAAAAAGTACAGTTTTATTAAAAAGTTACTCAAAACGTAACTGAGTACTACACATATCTGAGAAGCTGCTGTTGTGCATGTGTTATTGTAGATTGCAATATGAATCTTTACTCTCTGTACCATGTGTTTTGGACTAACCTGATTAGTTGATGTTTTAATTCAGTAACATGGCCCCTGACTGTGCTGGCACCACTGAGGGGCAGCTGGGACTCCATGGACCACAGGTTTAGCCAAAAAATTAGCCTGGAAAAGTGCTGTTCACGCAGTTTTCAGGAGCTTATCTCAACAGGTTTCATCATATAAGATAATATAGAATGGTATGGATTTAAAGTGTTTATATTTTTCTAATTATTGCTCACTTGGTTTGGTGGGATAGTACCTGTGGTCAGGGCCGTGGGAAGTGGCAAGAGAGAGAAAAATGTCAATTTATAAATTCTTTATGAATGTTTTGGGAAGTGATTTTGACACAGGTAGGCTATTATCTGTATTTAAATTTTTATTTAATTATTTTTAGGCCTAAACATCCAGGTTTACGGAAGTTACGTTGTCAACATCAGGTTTCCCGTTTGCTAGCTTTAAAAATTACTTCCAGCAGCCCTGCCTGTGGTAAATATTATACTAGCCCTTGGTTGTTCTTTTTGTACAAATGTGAATGAGGTGCACAGCACCTTATTTTGGTGAAAAGCACAGGATAAACTAAACAGACGTGTTCTGAGCCGTCATCCGAACAGGTGAGAGGTCATCCAGACAGGTGAGGATTCTTCCAGATACGTGAGGGAAGGGGAGGATCCAGGTCAACAGGATCAGGGTACAGGCGAGGCCTCTAGAAGTGGTTTAATGACTGCATATGAGAATAGTGTAGGAGCCATTTTAACTACCTTTCATTTGTGCACCTGCAGCTCCTATGGGGTTCTGATGTTTGAAGTGGAAACCCCAGTTATAAAGGGGACAGGAAATTGGCATCTGGTGTTGGATGGTGCAGAGGCATAGGTGTCTATAGATGTTCCTCTGTGTTACAGGCAAAGGTGACTGTCCAGGGAGGGTTAACAGATCTGTGGCAGGGCAGTTTGAGGAGAGGAAGAGCCAAAAGTGCAGCGCAGATCCACATTTACCCACAGAAAGGGTGACACAGAGCTCTGACAGTGATGAAGGACACTGGCAATGATGAAGACTGGAGACTTCCGTTCAGGTGTTCAGATTATGGAAACCACCTAAACCAAGTCCTGACTGTAACCAAAAGCACCACTGCACAAAACTCAGGTCTGTCCTCCCACTAGTGTTCTGTTTGGAAAAAAAAAAAACAAACTGAAAGGGGGTAAATACAAATTAAAAATATACATGGAAATTCACACAGTAGAGACACCTTACAGCTGTTCAATTTGTAACATTTTTTTTTTTTTTTTGTTTTTGTTTCACTCATACATGTTTAGCACATGAACCCTACATATTTAGGCTGTTCAGTCCTCCACTGTGTTTTTAAACTCCATACACCTTCAGTAGAATCATTTAGATTATATTAGACCTGGAATTGCCCATCTTTACTGAACAACAAAAGGTAAAAGGAGCTGTTAACTTGAAAACTACCACTTCATGACATCACAAGCTGGAACAGAACATTGAGCTCTGGAGATGTAGACAGATACTAATGTGTGCATGAAACAAAACAACTCAGGCTATGTTTTTGATGAGCACTTTATAATATGGCTTAAATCTCACAAGAATTTATTTTGTGTAATATAGGACTGTTAAATAACAACAGAGTGGTTCGCTGCTTTTGTGGCTGCCTGGCTCACAGCAATTTTTTTAACTTTTTGTTTTTGGCGATCAGTTTTTAACATCATGGGACTTTAACCAGCTAAGAAGTACATGTGCAGCTCAAAGGACAAAAGTAAGGGACTGTTGGATTTTGGGAAATGAGCTGTTTGTTTTTCCTGTAGCGATGGAGACTGTGCAAGAGTAGCTGAGTAACTAGCTGAGAAGCTAGCTATCATGGATCTATAATAAAAATTGGATAAGGCCTCTGTCCCGGTTCGAGACCAACTAGTGGCCGCCCCAGGTACTGCAGGTGCTGGGAGCTTGGGCCCAGATAGAGCACAATGCATTTTGGGACTTCAAACTGCCCGTGTTCGGCTGACAGGGCATCCACAACTTCCACAAAGGTCAGATTTTGTAGGGATTTTTTTCTACTTTCACAACATAAACTTTTTAAAATGTTTATATCCTCAAAGCACCTAAAATTTGGCTTTGTAAGACTTAGCCTAGCCCCGCTCTGAGCCCACGCTCCGCTCTAGCAGCGCTCGCTCTGATTGGTCCAAACACTCCACGCCGTGCACGTTAAAAACGTCACACGGGTGGGAGGAGCTCACCCGTATTGAACATAAATGCGGAAGAGAAAATTATTTCTGGGCCCATGCACTGCACTGAAACATTTGACTGAAACACAAAGACGAGATGTGCAGTGTAAATGTTACAGCAACTGTAAGTTTGTTGCAGCAAAACTTGAATCTCTCTCTTTGTTTTTCCCAGGATTGTGACATCCTAGGTAAAAGCCATGCAGAGTACTTAGGCCCATAAATCATCATCATTCATTCGACAGCAGAAATAGTAAACTTGTGAAAGCCCGGTGTGTCTTATTATTAACCTGAATTCCTGTAATCTTTGAACCTTTTTTGTTATAGGAGAATCTAAAATGATATGTCTATATGGCTTAATCCTGCTCAAAACACAATTAAAAGTTAGTAATAATACAGTATTTTTGTACAGTGTTTATTACAAAATGTGCCAGTTGAGTTCATTGACGCTTGAACAGGAGACACTGTACTTGTGAAGTTTAGTGCTGTGATCCTCGCCCTGAATTTGCTCCAACAACTGTGATAATGGCTCTGAGTCTAGTGTGATCCTAGGCTTTATACCTCCTTGTGAAATACTATTCAAATCGACAAAAAAATTAAAGCAACAGTGTGTAACTTTTGTAGCCAAAGTAATAGACTAGAAAACCTTTCACCTTTTTATTTTGGCATTGAAAAACTTTGACAAACATACAGCTTTACTGTGAGCGGGCTTACATCTCCACAGTGTTCAGATACATGTTTGAATCGAATGATCAAATTAAAATAACTTTTAAAAACGAAAACAATGGCTTTTAGATTCTTTACCAATCAATAAAACAATCAATCAAAGCAAACAAGAAAGAGGTTAAATAAGTAATTGCTTGCGTAACCTTTTCCATATGTGTGCTGAGACCACAGGGTAAATCTGAGGTCTTTCAAATGAATTAAAGTCACTGGCCAGTGCCAGAGAATAAGCACCAAAGCGATGATAGAGAAGCCAGTCTCCGACATGCAGCTCTGGCATCCACACAGTGTTGGTGATTATGTCCAAACCGTCACAGGTGGGACCCCTGAGCACAGACTTGTACTTTGGCTCAGTGGGCTCCATAGGCTGAAATAACAATATGCATTAATATCACTTTGGAACAAAAGTCCTATTACATGGGTGGATTCCTACCCGGTGAAGGACAAAAGAAACCTTTTCTTTCATTATAGGATACAGCTGTATGCATCCAAAGGAGCCATGGATTCCATCAGTCACACAGTACACCATTACTCTTTTTTTATCTGGAGAGCAGAGGAAACATAGTAGAACAATACAGTAAGAAATAATTCTGTCAAGAAAGTGAACATTCAAAGTATACATGAAGTTATAGGGGTGAACAATTAAAAATAATTTTGAAGGTGCCCTAGGTAACTTATTTATTCCGTTTGGTGCTATTATTTATTTTTTGCTCATCAGAAACACTTGGTATGCACTCATGTGTGGAGTTGCCTGATCTGTAACTTGATGTGCATGATCTGCCAGTTAAATTCTTCATCCTAGAAAATGCAGTGTTATCAGAGTTGGATTGTTTTCCGTAACCCAAATGCTGGGTCAACCGGTTGGGTCAAAGTTGAGTCATTTCAAATGGCACGTAATTATAGACATTTTCCCACCTTTCATGTGATCTACCCAGCAGTCTGGTTCAAACCCGCTCAAATAAACACAGCAAAATTGATCAAATACAGACTCTCCAACAGTCCTCTTCAGCCATCATCCTCCTCCTCTCACGCTGCAGGAAAACTTCTTTTAAGGCATGTTTTTATTACCATTTTATTACCATTTTTATCTTGAATAATTTTGTCCCAATTAATGCCACTAAGCAAACTATGGATCTCAACAGTGACTGCTCACTCATGTTCTGACAGTCAATTTTACATTCATTTTCTCCACACACCTTTCAAAAAATGGAAATATTAAGAGCTCTAAGGCATTGCGAAGGCTAACCAGCTACGTGCTAACTAATATCCATAACACGGTTGTTTGAAGTCCAAAAACCACATTTAAAATGCAAAATTCTGCTAAATGTTTTAATTTGTTTAAAACAAATTTAAAATAAAATTCTTGTGGTGATACCTGTTCTTGATTTAAAACGATAATATTGTGCATAACAACTTGTTGCCACTGCCAACACTTTGTGACTTTTAACTGTGGCAAACTTTACGTTTTCTTCTAAAGCAGACCTGGGCATTGTCCAGTTCCCGGGCCTCATACGGCCCTTTGGTTGACTCTGACTGACCTGTTTAAGCTAATCAAAATAAACATACCAGCTTGTCTAAACAATGCTATTTACTGCTTTTTATAAAGAAATACAATTAATATTATGCAGAATTGAGTTTTTGGCCCATCCCTCCACATGTGGTCCCATGGAAAAAATAATTGCCCACCCCTGTTCTAAAGGCTGGTTTATAGACCAGCGTCAGGCCCCACTCAGCTCAGAGCTGATGTCCTCACGCAGTCCTCAACCATGCGATCCTCTGCAGAGCTAATCAGGGTCCAGGTGCATTGTGGGAATCCAAACCATTTAATTTGCATTCATTATTTTTATTTATTTACTGTGACAGCAAACAATCATATTAAACTCATATGCAGACATTTGTCTGCAATAACTGTACAGTCACAACAGCTGTACAGTCTATTTTTTTTTAAGTTAAGACATTTCTTTCCCCTTGAAGCTCTTCTCACTTTGTACCGGGCCCCATTTGATCTAAATTATTGTAATGTCATTTGGTGTAACACCTATCCATGTTATCCTGTAAAACTACAGACCTTACAAAAGAAAGCTGTACAAGCCATACTATCTTGGGCCAAGTTTAACAGTCCCTCTGACCCTCTTTTCTACAAATATAAGCTTCTGAAACTCACTGAGTGCAATTTATTCCACAAAGCCTGTATAATGTACAGTGTAGTTTTTAGACTCAATGAGCAGCCTTATCTGCTCATCCCCATCTCTACACTCTCATAACCACAACACCAGGGGAAATCACTTCCATTCCATTCATCTGATGGCTTCTAAACAATTATTTATTATCTTATGTGTTGATTACATGTAAAATTCTAAAACCCTCATCAAAGAGAGCTGAATGTAAACATTTTGTCCATCCATCCATTTTCTCCCGCTTAATCCGGCTGGGTCGCGGGGGCAGCACGCTGCCCATTACTCTATGCACCAGACCCAGACCCCTATGAACCCCTCTGCAGGTGGTGAGCCCACAGGAGGGAGGGATTCCTTGACGGTCCTTGATTGTAAACTGTTCATAGGGGTGTTGCATGTTTTTGGTTGATGGGGGGAAACCCATCCAGACACGGGGAGGAAACATGCAAACTCCACACAGAAAGGCCCGGGCATCGAACTCGTAACCTTCTTGCTGCTTGACATGAGTCAGCAACCATGCCGCCTAAACATTTTGTCTCTTATAGTAATAAGAAACAACACAGTATGTAGGTCATTTGTACTTGTATTGTCTGTATTTTAATTGCTATGAGCCTCAAACATATTAGCTAGATTATGCTTGATAGTTTATTGTATATTTTGTCATTTTGTAATAAATAAATAAATAAATAAATAAATAACTTAATTTAAAAAAAAAAAAATTCAAGTCGCAATAGCTGTACAGTTCCAAAACGGACAGAGCAGCAACATTATATTATATTAATATTTTTAAAAAAAATTGATTAATTTTTAATAGTTAGCATCACACCCCCAGGTAATGTTGATGACATCTGTATCAATTGCACATCTGGAGTCATGCTATAAGTTTGACACATGAAAGTATCCCACCTGCGCTGCCTGGTGCTTCACACTTTTTGGAGATCACAGTCATGGCCAGTGTAAAAGCACTCTGCACAAAGAAGCGTCCCGGCTCAGAAATAATCTGCACCCCACTTTCCACGGGGAACAGTTCATCCAGGGTCTCACTGATTATTAGTGCCCTCTGCAAAAGAAGAAAAAAGGAAATTAGTGACTAAAAATTAAAATATATATATATATATAAAAATGTAAGTTTGCCTTGCCTCTGAAAATTCTTCTTCACCAATGAATCCACCACCAATGTCTAGAAGTTTCATGTGAAAGCCAAGGCGATTCTGAAAATAATTTGAACACAGATATAAACAATGTACCGCATAGTCTCTAGTTAAAAATGTTCTTGAAGGAAAGTCTTTTTCCAAAACACTGGTTCAGATTTTTTTGCACAAGCAGATGGAGGCAGGAGGAGAGGGGCTGCTTTGAGTTGGGTATGGAGGAGGAGAGGCTGGACAGATACTTGAAGCACCGGGGAATTTATTTATGATTTTTGTTAAATGTTAAAACCTACGGCTTGATCAAAGACCAGTCGAGCATCTGCAATGGCCATCTTGTACGATTCACTGTCACTGCAAAAACTTCCAACATGGAAACTGACTCCAATGACGTTCAAGTGCAGCTCTTGAGCTCGTTTCAGCAGGTCAACAAAAGCATGGAGTTTGGCTCCAAAATGTGTGCTTAGTTTCACAACAGCTTTGGAGTCATCCACAGAAATACGGAGCACCAGTCTGAAATGATAATGATTGTTTAGACTGGGTGTGTTAAATGAATAAAGATGATCAAAATAATGTCTTTACTTTGCTTTTGGGTGACAGGTGGAGATCTTGACGAGCTCGTCCTCACAGTCAAAAGTCATCATGTCCACTCCAGATGCACAGGCATATCTAATGTGGGACGGAGCTTTGGTTGTATTTGCATAAATGATTCTGTCAGGAGTCACTCCCAAAGACAAGACCATCTCAATCTCCCTCTGATACACAGTACGTGCTTTAAAACGGGAACAGTGAGGTTCATTTGAAAAGGTTTAAAGTACTTACTTTGCTGGCACAGTCAAACCCTGTTCCCAGTGCACTGAGTGTCCTGATAACTGCTGGTGTGTTGTTACACTTCACTGCATAGAAAGGCTTCACTCTGGGTAGATGCATCTGCCATTTTAGAGACTGATTATAGACATCATCCAAATTAGCCACATAGAAAGGAACTTCACTGTCCTGGAATAAACATATCGTATGTGTGAACAATCATCTCATTGTATTCATTGTATTCATTGTATTCATTTCATACTTAATGCATGCTACATTTAAACTATACAATGTTCTGCCCAGTAACCTTGAATGATGCTTGTTATTCTGATTTATCAAATAAGCTGCAGAAACTTTGGAGATTCCCAGGGTAAAACTATCAGCTAAAAAAAAAATTTCTGCTTAGTTTATGAATGGACAATACTACTCTTTTGGTCAGACTCCTACAGACTCTTACAGACCCTCAGTGTCAACATCATTAAAGGTACTGTAGAACAATCTTCGTGCCTCTGCGCCTGTTCTTTGTGAGATTTGATAACCTTATTAACTACAGGTTAAAACTAAGACTGCCCAAAACATGTATTTAGTAATACAGACCACAGACATGTGCTCTTTGATTTTTTCATCAATAAAGGCCTCAATTCTGCTGCTGCTGTCCAAGACCTCGATGTCAGAGCAGTCCATTGTTTGAAGAACTATGCACAAATAAAGGAAATTATCAGTAAATATGCTTGCGCTCTCAGAATGTGGAAGTCTGTTTTGTTTGGTGCTTTGAGGATTAAGGGAGTAAAAGTATGTGTAACCTCTATGTGTGAGAATCATTTGCTGTGTCCGTTTGAACTTTTGAGAACCAGCTTTTGTGTCAGTCCATCTTTGGTGAAGTTTACATTATGTAAGAGACGTATGTAACTAAAGTGAATCTGTATCACAGGCAATGGTCTTTAATTATATTTGCCTTAACTACTCAAGGCAGCTGCACATTTTTAGGCAAGTTAGACACCTATCCCATTTTGCTTTACC
>CM057099.1:24890114-24965114 GCA_029959045.1 Taenioides sp. WSHXM2023
GATTTAAGGCCAATAGCCAATGCACTAAAAAGGGCACATATCGGTCGGTCGGTGCATGTCTTTAATTCTGGGGCTTACAATGTTGTGGTTTTACAGGTTGACTTATGAAACTGTGAGAAACGCCCATTTCACTGTTGCCATGATAACGGAACTTTAAGAATAAGATGCAGGACCATCCCCCTCTTTCGTTCAGCTCTAAGTGGAAGCTGGAGCTGTCAATCAAATCAAGCAGAGACAATCTGAACTCAGGACAATCTGAACCAGGACTCTTTGCCAAAAGAGCTACAAGATCTACAAAGTTTCTCCTACAAAGAAACCAATTGACTAAAGTAAATTCAGATAAACTATCCATAACAAAGGCACATATTTTTCAGAGGAAAACACTCTCTTCCACTTTGTGATGTTATGTGTTAATACAGGAAGTGCTCCACTGTGTTTTTAAACTCCATACACCTTCTCTACTGAACTAAAGTTAAAAGGTAGCTGTTAACATGAAAACTACCACTTCATGACATCACATGGTAGAACAGGGTATTCTGAGAGAGAGAGAGAGAGAGATACTTTATTGATCTCGAGGGAAATTCAAGATGTAGACAGACTAATAATAAAGAGTTACTCAAACATGTGTGAATGAAACAAAACACAAGACCAAGGGAATTCTATCTGTAAGGGCTGTTGGAACTATCAACAAGAAATTAATAAGCTACAAGCACGGATATTTGCTTTAGAAATTGAACAAGAACTTCATCAGAGCTACTGGTGACTTCCAGTGGTGAGCAGCCCACAGATACTTCCAGAGAAGAGAGTGAAAACACTTTCAACTTAAACCTGAGTGATACTGTGTCTTTTCCAAAACTTTGTACAGACCAAAATGCTAAGCCAATGCAGCAAGTGATAAAAGACAGATTTTTACTTCTGTCACAGGCTGATGTTAACGTACAAACAGAAAATGAATTGCCATCACAGAACAGGAACAATGAAGTTGGCAAAAGAGCGCAGGCAAATGGGCAATCTGTGCCAAACGTCAAGGTCAGAGATACACTGCTGCTTGGAGATGAGGCTATCAGTGGTGTGAGCAACAGAGGAATCCAAACATGCTGCTACCCCAGATTACACTGTTTCTGAGATTACAAAAGTTTTATCAACACACCAAGGAGTTAAACAGCTGATTGTGCACGTGGGGGCAGTGCACATCAGAATGGAACAGAGTGAAGTCTTGAAAAGGGATTTCACTAAATTATTCGAGGAGCTTAATAAAGTGGAGGTTAAGACATTCATCAGTGGACCCCTTCCGAACATAGACTTAAGGAAGATGAACAAATTTACCCTCCTCCAGAGAACAAGTCAGCACCACCACCTCTCCCTGCCCCAGAGAATGAGTCAGCAGCACCACCACCTCTCCCTGCCCCAGCAAAGAATTCATCACCAGGGTCAGCAAAGGTCTCAGACCGAGTGGCACACCTATCACCTCCCCTGCCCACAAACCAGCCCGTGGTCCCCTTTGCTACATCTACTCCATCAACGGACTCTTCACTCTCCTTCTCCTCCCCACCTTCACCCATGGCCCTTCCCAACCATCTAGAAAGTTTCATCAGATCAGGAATCAAGATGGCTCCTGTCACACCTAATGTAGCACGGTCAAGAGTTCTGGCATGTTGAACCTTTCCCCATACAGAACTGTTCCTGTTTCACCACCAAAGGCCCTCCAAGCTAAACCCCTTCCCCACTCCACCTCCTCAGCCCTCACCTGGTCCCTCACCCAAACTCTACCCTGCTCGCCCTCCCTTGCCTTCCCCCAGAGAGTTATCACCAAGAGCTATGACGCACAGGGCCTCTGCTGTCTCAGGACATACAGTCATGATAAAAGTAATATCAGGCTGTAAGAAGATAACATCCAATTCTACGGAAAGTAATCTGAAACTGTGCTCAACACCAGATCTTTATGTAACAATGTAATCGTTTTTGATGAATGATTTTATTTATGTTCATCTTGACTTTATGTTTTTATCTGAAACATGGCTTGACAAAGACAAAGATAATGCAGTGCTAGTGGAATCAACTTCAGATTTGAATCAGAAACATGTGCAAAAAGGGTGGAGGTGTGTGCATTTTTAGAGATCATTTAATCAGTACACACAGGTTGTCATTTGAAGTGTTTTCATCATTTGAGTATGTTTCCTTTTAAATGGAGCTTAAACAATCACCGTCCATACTCCTACATAGTCACAGACAAACCTCCTCAGCACTGTCAAAGTTTTATTGATGATTTTTCTGACATGCTTTCAGTCGTATGCACAGACTTTGATGGTTTAGTCATTACAGGTGATTTTAATGTACATGTGGATAATGTGTGTGACAAAAATGCTTAAGAGCTCAGAGCTGTCCTTGAAACTTTTTGGTCTGACTCAGCATGTCAGTGAGCCAACACACAAAAAAGGGCACACTCTTGACCTGCTCATTACAAAGGGTGTAAATATTTAAAATGTGAATGTGGTCTAATGTCTCCTTTGACCTGTCTGTTATTCACAAACCACCGTTTGGTCCTACAGTTGTTTGAAGGAGGCACATAATCATTAACACAGGTGCACTGTTCATGGAAATGATTCACTTTGAAATTGTCTCATGTTCTTCACATTAATTTGTTGAACTTTGTGACTTCAAGTGTTTTGAATTTTCTGGATTCCATTGCCCTAATGAAGGTTAAAATGGTTAAAAATAAGAAAAAAGCTTTGTGGAGGAATGATGACTCGGTCAGGGCACAGAAAAGGGAGTGCCGGAGGGCCTAGTGGAAATGGCAAACCCCCAGGTTGATTATGCAATTTACAGAGAAAAGATGCACATGTACAAATACAGTTTGGGTAGAATAAGAGAGAGGTACTTTTTGGAAATTGCAGTAACAACTCTCATGTTCTGTTTGCAACAGTGAACAAATTAACAAACCCTCTAACTCCTTTGCCATTAGAACTCATCCCCACATCTAAGTGCAATGAGTTTGCAGTATTCTTTAATGACAAGGTTCAGGGCATCAAAAATACCTGAGTCACTTCGCACCTGTAACTCACAACACTGTCTTAGAGATTGTCACTAGTCTGAGTTCATCCACATGCTGCCTCGATGTGTTACCCACTAGATTTCTACTTGCTCACATAGTTAACATGCCACTTCAATCTGAAACATTCCCAAGAGCTTTGAAAACTGCGGTCATTAAGCCTCTCCTAAAGAAGAGCAGTCTTGATGCCACAGTACTGAACAGTTTCTAACCCATCTCAAATCTGCTGTTTTTTGGCAAAGTCCTTGGAAAAGCTGTTTCACATCTTACTAACTTTCTCCAATTGAACAACTTCTTTGATGTTTTCCAGTCAGGTTTTAGAGCCCACCACAGCACTGAGACTGCTCTTATCAAGGTGACAAATAACATCCGCCTGAACACTGATGCAGGCAAAGTCTCAGTCTTGCTATGCAGACAATACTCAGATCTATGTCTCACTGGCAGCAGGGACTATGGACCAGTGGACTCACTCTGCCACTGCATCCGACAGATCAGTGTGTGGATGCAAAACAACTTTCTCCAGTTAAACTCAGTAATGGACTCAGACTTGAACTTTAGCCACATCAAATCAATAACATCTGCAGCCTTTTACCATCTAAAAAACATAGCAAAAATCAAAGGTATACTGTCTAAAGCAGATTTGGAGAGACTTATCCATGCTTTTGTCTGGAGTAGGCTAGACTACTGTAATGGCCTACTCACTGGCCTCTCCATACGAGCTGTGAGACAACTGCAGGACATCCAGAACACTGCAGCTCAGGTCCTGACTCAAACCAGGAAGTAAGAGCACATAAGGACTAAACACGGGGAAGTCATCTTTTCAGATTCATGCAGCTAAAACCTGGAACAATCTTTCTGAACATGTTTGTTTGTATTATGATTTTAATGTATTTCATATTCTGTAAAGCACTTTGAATTACTTTGTGTATGAACTGTGCTATACAAAAAAACTTGCCTTGTCTAGGCACATTGCACAGGCTTAGTGCCACATAATTATATATACAATATATATTATTATTTAGCAAAAAAAAAATCTAATACCAAAGTCAATGATGTCCTTTTTCTGTTAATCTGTTAAAACTGATACATGTTTTGCCCTTATTGTGGATTAAAAATTGTTTCACAGATAGTGGTAACAAATACTACACACAACCTCAGACTTCAATAGTGAGTCTGCACAAAGGCCTTACTGTGTAAAGTGCCTGTACTGTGTAAAGTGCAAACATACTTCAAATTGTCTATATTGTACACATGTACACAAGCCACACCACTGCAGCTCCTCCCTTTATACACACCAGAAAGCCGAAATCTTCTTCCCTTTAATATGGTCTGTACTTTCAGAAGGGACCATATCTGACATATTGATCATGTATAAATGGCTGACGGGGTGTACAGTTCCTGAAACACTCATGTGGTCTCCTCACCCACACAGGGTAACACACTCATGAGGAGGAGTGCACAAAACATGCTTACTGCATCATATTAAGTTATTTCATTCTTTCTTTTAAATAATTCTTTTCCATTTTAAAGAACCCAGAGTGACCTAAAGTACTGTATGGCAAAAGGAGAAATTAAATTTGTAAGCTGCGCAAAAGTTTATTTGGTCAAATATGTTTCGCAGCTCATCCAAGCTGCTTCTTCAGTTCTGGTCAGATGCTGGTGGACACTGCCTTATAGCTGCCTGAAGGGAGGAGCTTAATTACAATGAAATTACTCTGAGGCTACCACACATATTTGTTTACAGTTTCTGTTAGTTAGGTGGGCCTATTCAATATGCAGTGGGAGTGGGGTGTTGTTAGCAGAACCATTCAGGGCCATGATGGGTGTTTTCACACCTCTGGACCTGACCTGGCTAGTCCCATTGTTTTCTCTGTTTGTTTTGATTTAGGTTTGAGGATAGAGTTATAAACGGGAGACAAATGATGTCTGAGACCTCTGTTTGCAGTTAAAAAGAGCATCCATTGGTCTGGTGTCATCAGGAGACATGGAGATGTAAAGCTGCGCATCATCTGCATAACTGTGGAAGTTGATTCCATGTTTCCTGATGACACCACCAAGAGGAGCATGTACAAGTTAAAAAGCACAGGGCCCAAAATGGAACCCTGGGGCACACCACATGTGATTTTATGGACCTTGGAGGAGCATGTGTCTACACTCACCATAAATGTTTTGTCTGTGAGATATGAACCATTTGAGGATATGAACCATTTGTGAACAGCACCGGAGAGGCTGAGGTGTTTTAGGCGAGTTAAAAGAATAGTGTGGTCTACTGTGTCAAAGGCAGCGCTCAGATCCAGTAGAACCAACACCGTCACCTTTTGTGAATCACAGTTTATTCTAAAATCATTTAAAATCTTTGCCAAGGCAGTCTTGGTCCTGTGGTTCACCCTAAAACCAGATTGAAATTTTTCCAAAATGTTGTGATCATCTAAAAAATCATTTAGTTGGATAAAAACAAGTTTTTCTAAAATTTTGCTTAAAAATGGTAAGTTAGACACAGGTCGGTAGTACATCATTAAAATCTAAATTGTTCTTCTTCAGCAGGGGCCTCACCACTGCCACTTTGAAGGCAGTGGGAAAGACCCCTGTTTGAAGAGAACAATTCATCATGATTAAAAGCTCATCCCTAAAAGATCCATAAAATGACTTAAATTGGATCTAAAAGACATGTGGTGGGCCTCACTGAGGAGAAAACTTTGTCAAGCATCTCAGCATTAACCAGGACAAAAGTGTCCAGTGTTTCCTCTGGTGCAGACAAACACTCAGATGTGTTAAAAACAGAGCTTTGACAAGATAAAATATCACATCTGATAGTGTTCATCTTTCCCATGAAATGGTCTGCAAACTGCTCACAGAGACAGTCAGTGGGTGTCAAGTAGAAAGAGTTAAAATCAGGGTTTAAAATGTTGTTAGTGGTGGAGAAGAGAACTTTTGGATTATTTTTGTGGTTGGTGTGTGGGTTTTGTTTTTTCTCCATCTGATAATGGCTTATTATACAATCAAAGGAAGGTTAGTAAAAACAGCACTATTAGGACACATTAGGGAGAGCAGAAGACAAGCATGTACAGGAGGCCTGATGCAATCATAAAGGCCTCATAGGTCTTCTGCAGTCTGGACATCCTCCTCACTAAGTCTGGACCTCCTCCTCATTAAGTCTGGACATGGACAGTGGAGACATGACCCAGTGTACTTGGACCACTCGGCATGATGTATCCCTTGTCTTCTGGAGGAGGAAGAGCAGAATGGGCCTTACGTCTGATTGATCAAAGTCCTGTCCTGCAGAGTGAAAACCTGTAATGACACACACATTAAGAAAACTACAAACAAAGGCAGTTTATATAAATCAAAACATAGCAAAAGGAGAAATTTAATTTGTCAACTGGACAGAGTTTATTTGGTCGAATACGTTTCGCAGCTCATCCAAGCTGCTTCCTCAGTTTTGAAATCAAAACAGCGAAATTAATAGAGGAATCCCACAAATTTGAGAAATGCGTATTTTCACAATTTAAATTATGATTTCAATATGAGCCCTTTTAATTAGTAGAGTTTTCAGTGCAACATACCTCATACCTAATCAGCGGCAGTAGTCTAGGTCAGCACTCCTCCAGCGCAGTGTTAGCTTTACTTTGTCATCTGCATTTGACCCAGCAGTGTTGTGTCCTCATACAGGAGGCTGCAGATGAGAAAAGAAAATTCATATAAAACATTTCAAACTGTTTTCTCATTGTTATACTATTAGATGTGATAGACATAAACAGATACAGATGTCTAGTATCTACACCAGTGTCTGCACAAATCTGTTAAATTAGCCTACTGTCCATCTTAAATCTAACCTGTCCACGCAGTATTATTTACTTTTCACTTTACAAACATGCACGGATTGTAAAAAGCAGATAATGTATTCCCGGAATGAAATGCATACATTGGAGGCTTATATTACATGATTTGCAAGTAAAGATAAGATTTGATATAGTCAAACTGTGTCTTTTAAGTTTAATACATGAAATAATGTGTGGTGTTTTCTCTTCATAGCTACATTAATCACTCTGTGGGCTTCTTTTCCCCTAACAGTAAAAACTTTATTAGTGTTTGATGGAAATCTGTCCAAATATAAAAGTTTGAGTGAACTTTTCATTGCATTATCATTTGAGTATGTTTCCTTTTAAATGGAGCTTAAACAATCACCGTCCATACTCCTACATAGTCACAGACAAACCTCCTCAGCACTGTCAAAGTTGTATTGATGATTTTTCTGACATGCTTTCAGTCGTATGCACAGACTTTGATGGTTTAGTCATTACAGGTGATTTTAATGTACATGTGGATAATGTGTGTGACAAAAATGCTTAAGAGCTCAGAGCTGTCCTTGAAACTTTTTGGTCTGACTCAGCATGTCAGTGAGCCAACACACAAAAAAGGGCACACTCTTGACCTGCTCATTACAAAGGGTGTAAATATTTAAAATGTGAATGTGGTCTAATGTCTCCTTTGACCTGTCTGTTATTCACAAACCACCGTTTGGTCCTACAGTTGTTTGAAGGAGGCACATAATCATTAACACAGGTGCACTGTTCATGGAAATGATTCACTTTGAAATTGTCTCATGTTCTTCACATTAATTTGTTGAGCTTTGTGACTTCAAGTGTTTTGAATTTTCTGGATTCCATTGCCCTAATGAAGTTAAAATGGTTAAAAATAAGAAAAAAGCTTTGTGGAGGAATGATGACTCGGTCAGGGCACAGAAAAGGGAGTGCCGGAGGGCCTAGTGGAAATGGCAAACCTCCAGGTTGATTATGCAATTTACAGAGAAAAGATGCACATGTACAAATACAGTTTGGGTAGAATAAGAGAGAGGTACTTTTTGGAAATTGCAGTAACAACTCTCATGTTCTGTTTGCAACAGTGAACAAATTAACAAACCCTCCAACTCCTTTGCCATTAGAACTCATCCCCACATCTAAGTGCAATGAGTTTGCAGTATTCTTTAATGACAAGGTTCAGGGCATCAAAAATACCTGAGTCACTTCGCACCTGTAACTCACAACACTGTCTTAGAGATTGTCACTAGTCTGAGTTCATCCACATGCTGCCTCGATGTGTTACCCACTAGATTTCTACTTGCTCACATAGTTAACATGCCACTTCAATCTGAAACATTCCCAAGAGCTTTGAAAACTGCGGTCATTAAGCCTCTCCTAAAGAAGAGCAGTCTTGATGCCACAGTACTGAACAGTTTCTAACCCATCTCAAATCTGCTGTTTTTTGGCAAAGTCCTTGGAAAAGCTGTTTCACATCTTACTAACTTTCTCCAATTGAACAACTTCTTTGATGTTTTCCAGTCAGGTTTTAGAGCCCAGCACAGCACTGAGACTGCTCTTATCAAGGTGACAAATAACATCCGCCTGAACACTGATGCAGGCAAAGTCTCAGTCTTGCTATGCAGACGATACTCAGATCTATGTCTCACTGGCAGCAGGGACTATGGACCAGTAGACTCACTCTGCCACTGCATCCGACAGATCAGTGTGTGGATGCAAAACAACTTTCTCCAGTTAAACTCAGTAATGGACTCAGACTTGAACTTTAGCCACATCAAATCAATAACATCTGCAGCCTTTTACCATCTAAAAAACATAGCAAAAATCAAAGGTATACTGTCTAAAGCAGATTTGGAGAGACTTATCCATGCTTTTGTCTGGAGTAGGCTAGACTACTGTAATGGCCTGCTCACTGGCCTCTCCATACGAGCTGTGAGACAACTGCAGGACATCCAGAACACTGCAGCTCAGGTCCTGACTCAAACCAGGAAGTAAGAGCACATAAGGACTAAACACGGGGAAGTCATCTTTTCAGATTCATGCAGCTAAAACCTGGAACAATCTTTCTGAACATGTTTGTTTGTATTATGATTTTAATGTATTTCATATTCTGTAAAGCACTTTGAATTACTTTGTGTATGAACTGTGCTATACAAAAAAACTTGCCTTGTCTAGGCACATTGCACAGGCTTAGTGCCACATAATTATATATACAATATATATTATTATTTAGCAAAAAAAAAATCTAATACCAAAGTCAATGATGTCCTTTTTCTGTTAATCTGTTAAAACTGATACATGTTTTGCCCTTATTGTGGATTAAAAATTGTTTCACAGATAGTGGTAACAAATACTACACACAACCTCAGACTTCAATAGTGAGTCTGCACAAAGGCCTTACTGTGTAAAGTGCCTGTACTGTGTAAAGTGCAAACATACTTCAAATTGTCTATATTGTACACATGTACACAAGCCACACCACTGCAGCTCCTCCCTTTATACACACCAGAAAGCCGAAATCTTCTTCCCTTTAATATGGTCTGTACTTTCAGAAGGGACCATATCTGACATATTGATCATGTATAAATGGCTGACGGGGTGTACAGTTCCTGAAACACTCATGTGGTCTCCTCACCCACACAGGGTAACACACTCATGAGGAGGAGTGCACAAAACATGCTTACTGCATCATATTAAGTTATTTCATTCTTTCTTTTAAATAATTCTTTTCCATTTTAAAGAACCCAGAGTGACCTAAAGTACTGTATGGCAAAAGGAGAAATTAAATTTGTAAGCTGCGCAAAAGTTTATTTGGTCAAATATGTTTCGCAGCTCATCCAAGCTGCTTCTTCAGTTCTGGTCAGATGCTGGTGGACACTGCTTTATATCTGCCTGAAGGGAGGAGCTAATTACAATGAAATTACTCTGAGGCTACCACACATATTTGTTTACAGTTTCTGTTAGTTAGGTGGGCCTATTCAATATGCAGTGGGAGTGGGGTGTTGTTAGCAGAACCATTCAGGGCCATGATGGTGTTTTCACACCTCTGGACCTGACCTGGCTAACCCTATTGTTTTCTCTGTTTGTTTTGATTTAGGTTTGAGGATAGGTTAACAGCTACCTTTTACCTTTAGTTCAGTGGAGATGTGCAATTCCAGTCCATCTCCCTTCACTTTTGCTCTCTTGGCTCTCCTGGAGACATGCCCTGATCTCTGGCTCTATCTGGGGTGTTGGGTACCATCATCCCACAGTGAGACATCAAAAACAAATGCTATGAAGGAGAACCTTACCAGATCACCCTTTTTGCTGCTGGGGTGAAGTGAGAAGCTGATTGAATGATGGGAGGATCTGGGATCTGCTGTAGCCGCTTCTCCAGTTTGGGGGTTACAGCCCCGAGTGCTCCGATCACCACGGGGACCACTGATGCCTTCACCTTCCAAGCCTTCTCCAGCTCTTACTTGAGCCCTTGGTATTTCTCTAGTTTCTCGTGTTCCTTTTTCCTGATATTACCATTGCTTGGTATTGCAATGTTCACCACCACGGCTTTGTTCTGTTGCTTATCCACCACCACTATGTCTGGTTGGTTCACCATCACCATTCTGTCAGTCTGTATCTGGAAGTCCCACAGGATCTTGGCTCGGTCATTTTCCGCAATCTTCGGGGGTGTTTCCCACCTTGACCTTGGGGTCTCCAGCCCGTACTCTGCACAGATGTTTCTGTACACTATGCCCACCACTTGCTTATGTCGCTCCATGTATGTTTTCCCTGCCAGCATCTTACACCCTGCAGTTATGTGCTGGACTGTCTCAGGAGCCTCTTTGCACAGTCTACACCTTGGGCCTTGTCTGGTGTGGTAGACCTGGGCCTCTATTGCTCTGGTTCCTGTGCAGCCAGGATGAGTGATCCACGGGTGTCATAGATTATAGCTATAGCAGACAGAAGCACAATAGGTCTTCTTTTCAAAAGTATTTTTACAATTCTGGTAGTTCATAATTTTACTTCCTGGTTGGACACAGGCAGCAGATGTGACAGTGTTGATGACATAGGTTGAGGTATTTAAGAACTCTGTGCTACTTCCTGCATTTTTGTACTTTTCTTTTGAGCCTGAGGTAAACCCAAACTCTGAGACCATAAACTGTGAGAATGAACCACATAAAGCAGACACTTTTATCTTCTCACTCCGGTGGTAAGGATTCATCTGCTCCATTTGTCTTTCAGGACCACTCTAAAGGCCAGTGCTTTGTAAAGTGAAAACAATAAAAACTAAAATAAGTCTTAAAGGTGCACTATGCTACTTTTGAAGAAAGATCCACTACTACCTTGTCTCTGTGGAAGATGTTTTTGCTTTGCTTGGAATGTTGCATGGTATGGCATTAATCATAGCTATCTCTATGGAGAAAGCCAGGTTACACTACCAGGCTAAGATAGAGGTCAACTCAGTGGAGAGGCGAACCCAATCACAGTAAGAATGCATGCTAAGTTTAAAGGAACTGTCACTGTACATTTCTTAATGTAACAAAGTAAATGTTTTCCCCCAGTACAGATATATTGTAAAAGCAGCTTTTAGGATCAAAATGAGGCCGCTGTCAGCTGTCTGCATCTAATTATAAAGCATTTTTATTGTCCGCAAACCAGGAAGTGTGATGTTAGCATGCTAATTGTTGTAGAGTCGCTCTGGCTTCTGAAAGTTGTAAAAAGCAGGAATGTGTTTGTGTCTGCCAACAGTGTAAAATTAAGTTTGTTTTTAAGACTGTGAAAATCGGTTTCATTGCCTTTAATGCTTTACTGTGGAACATTCCAGGAAAAGCAGTAACATCTCCATGGAGACAACAGCAGGTTTAAAACCTAAACAAACCTAATCTTTATTTCCAAAAATGTTCCCACAAAATTTTAAAGGAAGTGTGAGTTCTTTTCTCAAATCAGAAACATTCTGGCTCCATCCGAAAATGGGCAAAAATACCTCCTTCCTTGTCCTTCCTTGGCCTTACGCTGACCTTTGAGAGCTACTTCATGAAGTCAACTATAAGGACCAAGGAGAAGGAAGGAGCAGTGAGGAGAAGGAGCTATCACTGCTTTGGTGGATCCAGATCCTCCTAACCTGCAGCGGGAACAACAGTCAAAACTACAACTCCCAGAAACGGACTACAACAAGTGCACCATCCACCACTACTGCGCTGAGTCTTATGAGAATTATTTAAGCCTGCAGTCTTTTCATTTCAATGATAGCTGACATAAATAAAGTGCCTGTACATGAGTGAAATGAAACTGCTGTTAAATAAAGAGCTGCGCTAAACCTGCACACGTATGACCCGCACACAAATGATGTCTTAAAAGTTTAACATGAACCACAACGCGATATATACACACAGAACAGACTCACCATGAGCAGCACATCCCTCTGTCACAGAAAGAACACATAGAGGATATTCCACTGAGTCCTGTCCTTTAGTTCGACAGAAGCTGACCGCATTAGCGGCACAAGGAGCGAGCTGTTTTTTATTTTTGTTTTTCAGTTCTTGTAGTTTATGCAAATGAGACATGTTTAAGCTTTGTTTCTGTAAAACATAAACAAATGTGCACAAAACTGCTTTAAACACATTATAAAATAAAAGGGCTGATGTGGCTCTGTGATAGTTATGCTTCATATGTTGTAAAGTTTATTTATTTTCATTTATTTATGCCGAAGATTTTAATGAATGATCTGTAGCAGTGCATAACTTGTAAATGAGTATTTGGAAACGTTCAGTTTGATCTTTGCAGTGGATAGTAACTCCTTCACGCTGGTTAGGAACCTCCCGAGCTTCCTATGCTAAAGGAGCTATGAAAGGAAGCATAATTGCTCCTTTCCTTGCTCCTTCCAGTGGATCTAGTTCTATGTTCTTTCCGTTCCTAACCTCACAGATCAATTCGGATGGTCCTTATCATGGCTGACGATGATACACGTCCGGGTCACTGAGAAGGAAAGGAACTTCCTGCCATTTAACCCATTTCGGATGCACCGTCTGTTCCACCTTCTGATGTCATGTGTTAATACAGGAAGTGCTCCACTGTGTTTTTAAACTCCACGCACCTTCACTAGAATCATTTGGATCATTTTAGCCCTGGAATTTCCAATCTCTATTGAACTAAAGTAAAAAACAGCTGTTAACTTGAAAACCACAACATGATATTACAAGGTGGAACAGAGCATTTTGAGCTTTGGAGATGCAGACAGAATAATAAACCAGGATTACTCAAACACGTGTGAATGAAACAAAACACAACTCTGGGTATGTTTTTCAGGAGGTAACAACATTATAACATGGCTAAAAGCTCACAAGAGTCCATTTTGTGTAGCATAGGCCCTTTGAAGCAGCAGTCTTATATCATGTCTGACAGTGATCTGAAGTTAGTAATAAAATACCCTTCCCCATAGACACTCCTTATGGGTTATTGCTCAGCCTATTGGAGACACTAGAGAATTTCTGCCCTTTATACACACAGGGGAAGTCTACTCTCTCAGTTTGGGTCTATATTGTGTGGACCAAATTCTTTTATTACCTTGGCATTTGGTGTGCGTCTCTTCTGCACAGGTCACGTCCCCAGGGTCCACAGTGAAAGGAGCAGTCACTCAAAAACCCCATTCCCTTTCAAGGTTTTGTCACAGACTGCAGCGCTGGTATTTCAAGAGTTTACTTAAAGGAGCCATATTTCACTATTTTCTGATCCATGTTTCCTCATCACAAACAGACCTGGAGTTGTGTTTTGTTCATTCACACAAGTTTAACACACAGACCTGCATATTAAGGCTGAGTTCTTCTCTCAAACTGAAAACACTCTGTTCCACCTTGTGATATCATATGGTAATACAGGAAGTGCTCCACTGTGTTTTTAAACTACACACACTTTGGACATTTGGGTGACAGTAGCTCAGTTGGTAGTGTGTTTGTCCTCCTGATCTGAAGGTTGGCGGTTCAAATCCAACTCGACATAAAACAACTTTGGTAGAGTGGTCAGATCTATGGTCAGATCCACAGGTTGGCAGTGTGATTTCATCTCCCATAGATAAATTCTATTGTTGTGTCTTTGGGCAAGATCTCTCTCCTAGTGTCTGTGTACAATGGTGTGTGAATGGGTGAGTGGTTCCTTTACCATTTGGATAATTTCAACCCTGAAATCGCCAGTCTCGACTGAACAAAAGCTAAAAGGTAGCCGCAACCTTGAAAACTACCACTTCATGACATCACAAGGTGGAACGGAGCATTTTGAGCTTTGCAGATGTAGACAGACTAATAATAAGGAATACTCAAACATGTGTGAATGAAACAAAACACAACTCCAGGTTTGTTTTATGAGGTAATAAAGTTCTAACATGATTTATAGCTCATAAGTAAATTGTTAGTAATATAGGACCTTTACAGATGTACGGTGTAACGTCTTCTGTCGGAGGCTTTGTCACCTGCTTGTCTCCATGGAGATAATGCTTTGCCTGAATATGGCATTAAACATTTATTTGAAATGTCTGTACTGACTGGAACACAAGAACTTTATTATTACTAACGTTAGCATTGTTTCATGTATTATGTGTGTGAGTCTTAGCTAATAGTGTTTGCTCCCTAAGACAAGCACATAATGCCGGCCAGGTCACAGGTCAGATCTATGGAAAGGTGATCCACTCACATGAAGAATGCATGCTTTCAAGGTATTATGAGCAAGTAAAACACTAGATATACTAGATACATATACCGCAGAACATTACAGGTGAATCAAATATTACGTCCTGACTACTTATTGCATAATAGTTTCACCAAATACTTTTTTACTCTTGCCTTAGTCAGTTCTTGTACCACTACTTTGTACTTCTGCTTGATTAATAGTATTTTTGAAGTAACGTTACTCTTACTTACCCACCTGGATTAAAATAACATATGTTTAATTCAATGAGGGACACTACTAGTACTTGCCATTTATTTCTTTAGTATTTTGTCAAAGAATATTATGTGCGTCTTGACTTCTATGGTTCACACAGCTAGCTCTAAACCACATTATTAATGGTCTGTCTGTGGCTACATCCATAATCATTATCATGCTAGTGTGACATACAGGGAGAACTGAGACTCTCATAATCAGAACCTCTGCTGTAGTGAGAATAATGACTTCTCCGATACAAACACTTGCACTGGGCTCACAGACAGTCGAAGAGTGAAGAGGAAGAGGAGACGTTTCAAATGGTCAACACTGGTTATTTTACGTTTACAAAAGGCAGAGGCGGGTCTACAGTAAACAGGCTAAGAAAAAGAGAAGTCTAGATATATAGTAGTTTAGACCTGGTTTAGAGTGGTTAGTCCTGGTTTAGACCTGGTTTGGTCCTTGCTTAGTCCGGCTTTAGACCTGGTTTAGTTCTGGCTTGGTCTGGGTTTAGTCCTTGTCTTGGTCTTGGTTTAATCATGGTTCAGATCCTGTTAGTCCCTTATTTAAAGCCCACCTTTGTGGTGTGACTGCAGTAAAGCATTATGCACATATCGATCCCTCTGTCAGCACAAACACAGCGGAAGGCTTTAATTGGACAGGGTTCAACAGGGAGGGCACCTGGGCTAAATCATTACACACTGGATCGCTTACACTCACCTTTACACGGTGGATGAGTGGTCTAGGATATTGCCTCAAAGTGTAATGGTTTAGGGTTGGACTCCCGGGCAGTAGAGTTGTGTGGAGTTTGCATGTTCTGCCTGTGTGTGGGTTGGTTTCCTCTGGTACTGCGGTTTCCCCGTCAACATTAAACAGTTCTTCTAAACTAGTTGATGCTTGATCTGTAATGACAGATGACATGTTAATTGCGTTTATAAACCTTTCATTTTGATTACAGTTCTATAACATTTCTCTTAAAGGGGATAAATCGTGCAAAATGTACTTTAGTGGGATTTTAACCATGTTATAATGGTGTTTGCTCATTAGTTGTGTTTTTATTGATGTAAGCATAATTCTGTATTGTCCTGCACAAACATGTGTATAAGAGGGATATCAGTCTGGTCCTCAGTCCCTCTGTCACACCTCGAGCCAGAACCAAACATGGTTGTCCATTCAGATTTCTTTATTTCACAAAAGATCACATTTAGAACCCTTAATTCACATAAAAGTTGATTTGCTCACTTCAGGTGGATTTTGATTTATGCATAGAACAGTTAAAGCACATTTTGGAACATGGAAACACACTTAGCTGCATTAACTGCATTAAGTAGCAAATATAAAAAAAACACACATGACTGTGGAACTGTGGGAATGTGGGGTGCAGACCTGCTCTGGAATGGAGTGTAAACAGGTGATGAACAAAGCCACAATAGTCGCATCAGGCTGGGTGTTTGTCCCATCAGGCTGGCTGCTGTTGGCCCAGAATCCCCCAGAGGAGCACAGAGAAACATTGCTGCACTGCACAATCCTTTAAATTCAGGCTAAACACTGAAGACACTGGTCAACCATTCATTTGCCCAGACACACATATGTGCTGATGTGTGATCTGCACTTGTGAGTAACTCTGGGAAACTTTATGGTTGTCCAGCATTACAAGTGTAGTGGGAATTCAGCAGTCACTCTTAAAACACATAAAGAATGCATTATTACAGTTTAAAGTACCAGCTAACTTTCACACATGACAAAAAGGTGTACAGCAAACAGGTAATTAAACAAAACTAATCAGATGGTGCGCCCTCTGCAGGATTAGCAGTGTCATGACACAGAAGACAGCAGCTTCTGTAGCCAGGTAACCAATACCCTGATGTAAGCTTGAACGCTTCGATGGAAACAGGGATAGTGTTACATATTGTTATGAGCTTTTCAGATTTTGTAAATCTGTTCATTTCATATGAGTGGAAACGCAGACACATGTGAAACCAGGGAGCTCACTGGTCTTCACTGTATCATTTACAAACACATTCAAATCTTTCACCTCAGTCTAACGGAGTTTAGTGCTTCACTCACTGATTTTGCAGAAATCTGTGGTGTTTTTCACTCTTGTGATGTTTTCCTCATAAGCAGTCATTCCTACATATTTGTTTGGATACAGACGGCCCATGTGTGCCCTTGACTGGTTAATCCACCTGTCAATCACGCTCATTTGAACTTGGGGAGACTCACCGGTGTTTAATATTAAATACCTGAAAAAGTTCAAGATATGTGCATCACATATCCATAAAGTAGGGGCTGCACAGAGAAGAGAGCTGCAAGATTAATCACAATCAAATCAAAATCACAATTTGAATGGCCACAATTAGCAAATTGCAAATGCTGTGATTTTTATTCTGCATAAAAACTGCTAACCCTGTAGTGTAGGTCTGTTCAAACATGCTCTGAAATGTGTTCTTCTTGTTCTTCTTTTTGTATTTGTCAGTTTAGATTTGAGTCTTTTTTAATTTCTTCTGGACATGTTTAAAATGTGAACTTTATACAGAATCCTATAACTAAAGCATAAATAGCAGGGGAAAAAAACAAAACAGCAATTTGATATTTTTCCAAAATGGTTCAGCAAGTCCTCCAGGTACTTTTGACATCCTTCACAATGGGCTCTGTTCACGCTTACGTCACAAAACTAGATGTTTGGAAACATGCAGATAATGACTTCCTTTGGACAAAACTGGGAAAACTGAGAAAATGGCCCGGTTTCCTTCATCTAGATGTCATTGTATTCTTTCTTTTTTCCTTTTATAAATTGCCTTTTAATTTGTGTATTATAATCTGTCCAATTTAATTAAAAAAGATGTAATTGTAGCATTTCGTTATGTTTGGCAGATCAACAGTTGGAAAGCTCTGGCAGGTTGGGAAGAGCACTGCTGCCGAATCCACGGTTTTATCACATGCCCAATGTCGGGAAGTACACCACGTTCCAAATTCTTATGCAAATTGTGTTTCACTAGCAAGGACCATGCCAACAACATAATTTATTAATGAATGAACAATGGATGTCTGGACGAATGAGGGAGTGATGTCTGGGTTGAGACTCAGGGTGGGGGCTCCGTCTCAAACATCAGTTGGCCCAGCCGGAACAGGACTCCCCCCTTCGTAGATGTCTTATACTGAAAGAAAAATGAGACGGGGGGAGGGAGGGGTCGAGTTAGCCGAGACAAACTGGGATGATGGGATAGGCAGCTACAAATGGCTTCTGGGAAATTAGAGGTGTGGTTGCAGTGAGCTGTGGTTCACTGGTGAGGAGGAGAGGGCGGTTGAGGCGTGGTCCTGCTCCTGAATCTCAGTTAATCATATTAGCTCCACTTATATGTCATAAAGGTCAAATGTTTAGTTTTCCAGTGAAACTCATGGATGGTCTTGTGAAATCAATCTCAGACACCTGAGCCAATGAGTTTGCCCGGTGCGTCCAAATAAAGGAAAAACGACTGAAGAAGGACGTTCCACATTATTAAGCATTTTCAAGCAATATGGGAAAGTGTGAAATAGTTGAAAACCTTGGACAAGGTATAAAAACCTTAGATATTTCATGAAACTTTAGCGTGATCATCGTACTATTAAGAGATTTGGTGCTGATTCAGAGCACACACGGATTCGTGCAGATAAAGGCAAAATGAGGAAGGTTTCTGCCAGACAAATACATCGGATTAAGAGAGCAGCTGCTAAAATGCCATTACAAAGCAGCAAACAGGTATTTGAAGCTGCTGGTGTAGGATCCTCCAGAGGCTTGAAGTTCTGCATAAACCTTCTATTCGGCCACCCTTAAACAAAGCTCACAAGCAAAAACGGCTCCAGTGGGTCCAGAAATGCATGAAGACTCATTTTCAAACAGTCTTGTTCACTGATGAGTGCCGTACAACTCTGGATGGTCCAGATGGATGAAGTGGTGGATGGTTGGTAGACGACCACCATGTCCCAACAAGGCTGCGACGTCATCAAGGAGGTGGCGGAGTCATGTTTTCGGTTTTCATGGGGAGAGAGCTGGTAGGCCCCTTTAGGGTCCCTGAAGGTGAGAAAATGACCTCTGTAAAGTATTTGGAGTTTCTGACTGACCACTTTCTTCCATGGTACAAAAAGAAGAATCGTGCCTTGTGTAGCAAAATCATCTTCATGCATGACAATGCTCCATCTCATGCTGCAAGGAACACCTCTGCATTATTGGCTGCTATGGGCATAAAAGAAGAGAAACTCGTGGTGTGGCCCCATTCTCCCCTGACCTCAACCCTATTGAGAACCTTTGGACCTCCTCAAACGAAAGATCTATGAGGGCGGGAGGCAGCTCAAACAGCAGCTCTGGGAGGCTATTCTGACATCCTACAAAGAAATGCAAGCAAAAATTTGATTTGACTTGACTTGAAAATTATGATGACTGTCATTTATATTAACAATTTCTCAAAATCAGAGAAAAATATCATTTGCATAATAATTTGGAACGCAGTGTACACCGGAAGTCGTCATCTGCATGTTTCCAAACGTCTTTCGGTAAGCGTGAGTAGAGCCTGTTTCAATATGAAATTCTTCTACGGGATTTATAGGAAAATGTTTCCAAAGTGTGTCCATTCCCAAAGTCAGCCAGTTGATACTTTGCAATGACATCATGCCGGGGGTGTTCTACATGTATATCTCGTGGCGGAATGTTCAGCAGTTACCAAAATACAACATTGATTTAAACTAAACTGAACTAAAAACATCTCGCCTGTTGCAGTTCCAGCTAAGACAGTTTTTTAGCCAGACTGTGTTAAACTAAAACTCAGATTCAAGTCTTTAGTAACAGAGCTTCAGACAGAGCGGTGCCTACAGTTAGCATCACACCAGAGCCAGTACACCTCTATAGTATCTATCAGCACTGTATTGTTCCTTTCCAAACTTTCTCTCCTCCAGACAATCGCTCTCACAGTGTCCCATAAAAGAATCACGTGGAGGGGGGAGGGGCGGAGCTGGAGGGGACGGGGGCGAGGAGTGATGCATCGTGGGTAGTGTAGTAAAGATGGAGAGAGGAGGGGGTGAGAGCAGAGCTAAAGGAAGAGCCTGGGGGTACAGAGAAAGACTATAAAAAAGATGGGTTTCATTTTTTTTTTTCCCCCCGATGAAGCAGATTCGAACGAAACCCAGTACAGATATATATCCTCTGTGAACTGTCTGCATCCAATCACAAAGCCTTTTATTTTCTACTAATCAGGAAGTGCACGTTAGCATGCTAGTTATCGTTATCTTTACAGTCTTGGCAAAATTTACTCTCGAACACACAATTTTACGTTCATTTATTTTTACTTCACAATGCGATGAAACGCGTATTCTTAAATGACCAGACCCGTCCTCATTAGGGCTGTCAAAAGTATCGAAAACCGGATACTAATCGATGCCGAAACCACACTAGTATCGAAACTAGATACTCATTTGAGCAAGTATCGATACTTAAAAGAAAGTCTCATTCACAGGACAGAAATGAACCTTTCCTGAATGTCTTTAGAATGATCTTGAGCTGTATCAGAACAAATATAAGAGCACAAAGACGATGGGATGTGATGCTAACCGGAGGCAATGCTCTGTCTGAAGCTCTGTGCTTAAAACAGGCTCCTGAAAATGCGCTGTTTAAATCCATCTTGTTTGTTTTTTTCTTGAGTTTTCAGACGATCTTGAAACTTTTCGACATTGTTTGCATTGTGTTACCATGATAACTACTTTAAACATTCCACCATAGAAATACATGTACAACACCCCCAGCGTGATGTCACTGCACAAGTATCAATACACACATTCCTGGTCATATGATGGTAATATAAAAAAGAAAGCGCTACGATTTAATGTTGAAAATCAGATTCTGTCGTGTTTTTAATCATCACTGTAGTATCGGAATCGGTGTTGAGTATCGAGTCTTTTCTTCAGTATCGAAATCGAGTTTGAAATTTTAGTTGTGACAAAACTAGCACCCACACTTTCACAAAAATAGTGTGAGACAAATCAAAAATGGTAAACCAAGACACTAACCTGCAGTTGAACCCATATCACACTGGTCATACTTTTTGCAGTATCCCCATAAATCAATAGTATATAAGGCTATAGGGAGTACATGTTGTTACTTTGTGTATTCTGTGATAGAGGAGCCGTGATGCCTTCAGGATCCCTCTTGGTAAATGGATTTTTTTTGTTCTCTTTTGGTACATTCCCAGTTCAACTCCCTACTCAATCCGAGGCTGCATCTCCAGGACAAATGTGTGTGTGTAATAATAACACAAAATTTCAGTATGACTTTATTAACCGGGTGTAAAACTGCTCCCGTGACGAATAAAAGCAAAGAAGGCAGCTACATTATTATTATTATGTTCAAATTGTTATCTTTTCATCCACCCACTGTGCCCCAAGTGGTTCCCCAAACAGTCAGAGTACTACATATTTGAAGGAACAGTACTTCTAGTTACTTACGCTTGGTGTTGTCTCAAATTACAATGTTAAAGGTTCTATATTACGCAAAATTGACTCTTGTGAGCTTTAAGTGAAGTTATAATGTTGTTATCTCCCCCAAAACAGACCTGGAGTTGTGTTTTGTTTCATTCACACATATTTGAGTAATCCTTTATTATTATTACTCTGTCATCTCAAAATGCTCTGTTCCACCTTGTGATGTCAAGAAGCGGTAGTTTTCAAGTTAACAGCTACTTTTTTACTTTTTGTTCATTAGAGTTTAGCAATTCCAGGAGCTGAAATAATCCGTATGATTCTAGTAAAATTTTATGGAGTTTAAAAACACAGTGGAGCATTTTCCATATTAGAGAGGAGAGGAGAGGAGAGGAGAGGAGAGAAAAAAGAGAGGAGACAAAGAGAGGAGAGACAGAGAAAGAGAGAGATGAAACAGAGAGGGAGAGAGAAAGAGAGGAGAGATAGAGAGAGAGGAGAGAGAGAGAAAAGAGAGAGGAGAGACATAGAGGGAGAGAAGAGACAAAAGAGAAAGAAAAGAGAGAGGAGAGGCACAGAGAGAGAGCAGGGAGAGAGAGAGAGAGACGAGAAACAGAAAAAGAAAGAGAGAAGGAGAGAGGAAGAGAGGAGACACGAACAAGAGAGAGGAGTGTGGACAGAAGAAGAGAGAGAGAAACAAAAAAGAAAGAGGGGACCCACAGGTCGGCGGTGCGATTCCAGCTCCCACAGATGAATGTTGTCGTCGCGTCCTTGTGTCCTTGGGCAAGACACGTGACCCAGTGTGTGTGTACACTGGTGTATGAGTGTGTGTGAATGGGTGAGTGGTTCCCTGATGCTTTGAGTGTCTTGAAGGTGGAAAAAGGTGAAAGGAGACAGTTTACCCTTCTTTACCAGAAATATTTAGACGATTTCAAAGCAAGTTTTTTGTTATTTCATTTATTTTTAATCTCCTTTGGCAGCCTTATTTGTTTATTTTATATTATGCTCCATATACTTATACAAAAAAAAAAAAAAAATGTGTTCCTCACCTTCCACGGTGGTTGGTCTTTCTCACCCTCATCCATCTCGGGCCCTCTACCAGAGTCCTGGGAGCTTGAGAGTTCTGCTGTTCCTAGTACTGCACTTTTCTGGACTGAGATGTCTGATGTTTTTCCGGGTATCTGCTTTAGCCACTCCTCCAGTTTGGGGGTTACAGCCCCGAGTGCTCCGATCACCACGGGCACCACTGATGCCTTCACCTTCCAGGCCTTCTCCAGCTCTTCCTTGAGCCCCTGGTATTTCTCTAGTTTCTCGTGTTCCTTTTTCCTGATATTACCATCGCTTGGTATTGCAATGTCCACCACCACGGCTTTGTTCTGTTGCTTATCCACCACCACTATGTCTGGTTGGTTCGCCATCACCATTCTGTCAGTCTGTATCTGGAAGTCCCACAGGACTTTGGCACGCTCATTCTCCACAACCTTTGGGGGAGTTCCCCACCTTGACCTTGGGGTCTCCAGCCCGTACTCTGCACAGATGTTTCTGTACACTATGCCCGCCACTTGGTTATGTCGCTCCATGTATGCTTTCCCTGCCAGCATCTTACACCCTGCAGTTATGTGCTGGACTGTCTCAGGAGCCTCTTTGCACAACCTACACCTTGGGTCTTGTCTGGTGTGGTAGATCTGGGCCTCTATTGCTCGGGTGCTCAAGGCCTGCTCCTGTGCAGCCAGGATGAGGGCCTCTGTGCTGTCCTTCAGACCAGCCCTCTCCAGCCATTGGTAGGATTTCTTGATATCAGCCACTTCAGTTATGTTTCGGTGGTACGCCCCATGTAGGGGCTTGTCCTGCCATGATGGTCCCTCCAGCACCTCTTCCTCTGAGCTCCACTGTCTGAGGCATTCCCTGAGCACATCATCTATTTGGGCCTTGTCCTTGATGTACTTATGGATTTTGGATGTTTCATCCTGGGCAGTGGTTCCCACACTCACTAGTCCTCGGCCACCTTCCTTCCGGCTCGCATACAGTCTCAGGGTGCTGGATTTGGGATGGAGCTTTCGTGTCTTAACGTCTGTGGTCTGTATCTCCTCCTTTGGCCAGCTTATGATTCCTGCAGGGTATCTGATCACTGGCAGGGCGTAGCTGTTTATTGCCTGTGCCTTATTCTTGCCATTGAGCTGGCTTCTTAGGACTTGCCTTACTCGTTGCAGGTATTTGGCCGTAGCCGCTTTCCTTGTTGCCTCTTCAAGGTTGCCATTTGCTTGTGGGATACCAAGGTACTTGTAACTGTCCTCAATGTCTGCTATTGTTCCTTCTGGGACTGAGACCCCCTCTGTGTGGACTACCTTCCCTCTCTTTGTCACCATCCTACTATATTTCTCGAGCCCGAATGACATTCCAATGTCTGTGCTGTAGATCCTGGTGGTGTGGATCAGTGAGTCGATGTCCCGCTCACTCTTAGCGTACAGCTTGATGTCATCCATGTAGAGGAGGTGACTGATGGTGGCCCCGTTTCTGAGTCGGTATCCATAGCCAGTGCGGTCAGTGATTTGGCTGAGGGGGTTCAGACCTATGCAGAACAGCAGTGGGGACAGTGCATCTCCTTGGTATATGCCACATTTGATGGACACTTGTGCAAGTGGATTGCCATTGGTTTCAAGGATGGTTTTCCACAACCGCATTGAGTTTGCAATGAACGCACTTAGAGTCTGATTGATATTGTACAACTCCAAGCACTCAGTGATCCATGTGTGTGGCATTGAGTCATAGGCTTTCTTGTAATCAATCCAGGCAGTGCACAGGTTGGTCTGACGGGTTCTGCAGTCACGGGCGACTGTTCGGTCAACCAGGAGTTGGTGTTTGGCTCCTCTGGTGTTTTTGCCGATGCCCCATACATATATATATATATATATACATATATATATATATATATATATATATATATATATATATATATATATATATATATTTTATTTATTTTTATTTTTTTTAAAGGTCCCATATTACTAAGTTTTCTATGTTTTAATCTCGTTTCCTCATCACAAACAGACCTGGAGTTGTTTTGTTTCATTCACACATGTTCAATACAGAAACTCTGCATGTTTAGATATTCAGAGTTCTTCTCTCAAACTGAGAAAACTGTTCCACCTTGTGATGTCATGTGGTAATACAGGAGGTGCTCTGTTGTGTTTTTAAACTCTATACACCTTCTCTAGACTTATACTTTCAGCCCTGGAATTGCCGATCTCTTGAACTTGAAAGATAAAGAGTAGCTGTTAACTTGAAAACTACCACTTCATGACATCACAAGGTGGAACGGAGCATTTTGAGCTTCGGAGATGTAGACAGGTGAGAAGGGTCAGTTTTGTGTAATATAGGCCTTTTAATGAACTTCTTTTTATGTTTTTATTAAAGACTCAAATGTTCTATACTGCAAAGTAACAAAAGCAATAACCATTTTTATTCTCATCTCCAGTTGAATGCTCTGTGTTATATTGTGTTTCGTGACCCCTGCAGCCTCGGAGGTCAAAGGTCACACACACACTCATGTCACTGCTCACATTTGTGCACGAAGACCTGATCTCTGAGCGACGAAAGAAAATAAAAACAATCTCACAGAAATAACTAAAAATACTTATCTGATCTATGAGTCGGACTTGTGTGGTAAGTGTGTATGTGCGTGTGTTTGTGTGTGTGTGTGTGTGTGTGTGTGGGTGTGGGACCAGACAAAATTAAAGGTGAACTACGTCACTTTTCCGGTAGGGGCTCCTGCTTGTCTCCATGGTGATGCTATTGCTTTGCCTAGAATGTTGCACAGGAAATGAAGCTTATCTATACCCAGGGAGACAAGCAGGTGACGCTATAAGGCTAAGTTACGGGTCACATCTGTGGAGAGTCAAGCATTCCAACAATAAGGACATATTTGAGCAATAAAAACACATGGATATGGTGAATATTCCAGACAAATTACATCTCCTATCAGAAAAAGTTACGTTTAATGTTTAACGCACAAACCCTGCAGATTTAGGCCGAGTTCTTCTCTCAAACGGAAAACACTTGTGATGTTATGAGGTAATACAGGAAGTGCTCCACTGTGTTTTAAAACTCCCTTCACTAGAATCACTGGACACGTTCAGCCCTGGAATTGCCGATCTCTACTGAACTGAAGGTAAAAGGAGCTTGAAAACTACCATTCATGACATCACAAGGTGGAACAGAGTGGAACATTTTAAGCTCTGGAGATGTAGATACATTAATAACAAAGCGTTACTCAAACATACCTGGAGTTGTGTTTTGTTTCATTCACACATTTTTGACAAGGTAACAACATTTTAACATTCTAAAGAAGCGATTTACATTAAAGCACCTCTTTTATCAATGCAGTGTCCACAGTTCACTTCATCATGAAACATTTAAAACTTCATTTAAAAAATCATTAAGACTGGTTACCATAAATACATAATTTAATTTACTTCATTTATTTCTAAAATACTCAAATTCATTGTTATCAATATCGTCTAAAATGTACAATTATCAAATTCCTCCAAATGATTATATTGGGAATGTTTATAATTAGTGATTTCCATGGGGCAACCTACTGTATACACTGTGAGGACCTTCAAAAATATTTTAATATTATATAAGTTTGGACCCATTTCTATAGCAACAATAACAAACATGAAATATTTCGTTAAGAGAAAAAAAGTTAGTGAATTAAGATTTCATTTTTAACCTGATCAAATTGAAACCAGTTATTTAAGATTTCATTTTAACATGATCAAATCGAATAGAGTAACAAAGGGTTACTCAAACATACCTGGAGTTGTGTTTTGTTCCATTCCTGCATGTTTTTGACGAGTTAACAACATTCGAACATGACGTAAAGCTCACAAGAGTCAATTTTGCGTAATACAGGACCTTTAAGAATCCCCCCTAACCCCCTCAGCTCTCAGGACGTCCTCTACAAACAGCTCAGTGTGTGACGTTAGCCCAGTGGGACCTGTGCTGGCCTAGCGTGAGTAAGCAGCAGCCTGATGTACAGCCTATTGATTAAATTAGCATTAGCTTCGAGAGTGGAATATTAAGCGCGGGCCGCAGAAGAGCACCGTGCACACTCACATATGGGCCGCTCGATACGCAGACGAGACCACTTTCTGCTCCAGGAAACAAATTGGATTTTAGATTTCTAAAAGATGCGAAAAATAATTAGACAATGATCACCTGTCCATGTCTCAAAGGAACGCCAAAAATATGGTTGGATGTAGTAGTAGTAGTAGTAGCAGTAGTAGTAGTAGTAGTAGTAGTAGTAGTAGTCGTATTATAGTATATAAAGTAGCAGTTGCAGTGGTGGGAAAACACAAGGAAGGATATAAGAAAGCCTAGAGATATGACATGGTTTAAATGTGCACTATGTAACTTTTTGGTTGGGGGTCTGTCGCTTGCTTGTTTCTATGGATACGTCACTGCTCTGCCTGGAATGTTCCACAGTATAGTTTACATTTATTCAGTTAAAGGTGGTTTCATAGCTAAAAAAAGAAAGTACCTAGAAAACAGGCATTCTGACTGTGAGCGGGGTCACCCCTCCACAGATCTGACCTGTAACTTGGTCTGGTTTCGTCTCCATGAAGATAGAAAGGTTTAATACCATACTGTGGAACATTCCAGACAAAGCAATAACATCTCCATGGAGACAAGCATTTGACAGACCCTCCACCGGAAAAGTTACACAGCGCACCTTTAAGTTCAAATAAGCTTGATGAATAAAAGTCTGATTCTTATTTTGTACGGCGTTTGAAAACACAATGGAGCGTTCCTGTATTTCCACATGACATCACAAGGTGAAACAGAGTGTTTTCTGTCTGAGAGAAGAACTCAGTCTAAATCTGCAGGTTTGTGTGTTAAACATGTGTGAATGAAACAAAACACAACTCCAGGCCTGTTTGTGATGAGGAAACTACATTAGAAAAGAGACCCGAAAATAGTGTAATAAGACTGCACTTACAATATTTCAAAGTATTTATTATACTGCTTTTATGCTGCTGTTAACCTGGAGTAAAGTGTTTTGTTGCCGTGTATTTCTTTTATTCTGAAATTACAAATAAAGTTATTTTGTATCAAGAGAACACTGACTTTGGGAAAACTCCTTTAGGCAAGTTTCTGCTCAAAACACTGAATCACAAACATACACTTTCCTCGCTTCCTTCTCCTTGATGCTTCTCCTCGATTCTGCAGGAAGTGGGTGAGGAAGTCCGGCCCACAGACGAGACAAAACGAGGACAGAGGATCTAAACTCCTCACTGAGACCAAGAAAGTTTGATTCTTTTCTCTGATCTCTGCTCCTGCAGCCTCCCTCAGGTTTACTCCTTCACTCTGTGGTTTACTTAATACGACACATTTGATTGACAGATGAAAAATGGAGGATCGAGGAGAGGAATCAAGGAGAAGGAAGTGAGGAAAGAGAAATGAGACGCGGCCAGAGTGTGTTCTCAGCGTCCGACCAAAAGCACATGAACGCGCAGAGGTCAGAGGTCACACAGGTCGAGTGAATGAGCACTGCCCTCACTGAAATCTCCCATCTGAACTGCCCACATGCACATGAATGCAGCATTCGTACAAGTATTAGCGACTTTTCTGGTGGAGGGTCAGCCACCTGCTTGTCTCTGTGGGATTTTATTGCAATGCCTGAATGTTCCACAGAACGGAATTAAGCATATTTATCTCCATGGAGACCAGTACTGCTTCAGCTGGACTGTAAATGCTCCAATACCTGTGTCTACTTACTGTTGATTGTCAATAAATACACAGCGCACCTTTAAATCATGCAGCTTTTTAGTTCTGGGTCTGTCGCCTGCTTGTTTCTATGGATATGTCAACAGGAATGTTCCACAGTATGACTTTAAACAGCTCTACCTTACATTTATTGACTTACAGATGGTTTTATAGCTCACAAATACCTATAAAAACAGATATTCTGACTGTGAGCGGGGTCGCCTCTCCACAGATCTGACCTGTAACTTGGTCTGGTCTGGTCTCCATGAAGATAAAAAGGTTTAATGCCATACTGTGAAACATTCCAGACAAAGCAATAACAACAAACAAATAATAGCAATAAATAATAAAAGCATTTGACGGACTCTCACCGGAAAAGTTACGCAGTGCACCTTTAAATTCTTTCAAAAGTATTACCAGCTTTAGTTTTTAGCTTTGAGTTTTATTTGACTTTTAAAGCGCCATTTCAAAAACCATAAACATCGGTATTTGGTGTGATCCCTCGTTTCTGCTTGTTATCGCTCCTCCATCACTCTGAACACAAATGTGATTTTAATGAAGTCTCTGTGAGCCACACCTGTGCCGTGGTGCGTTCACTGACCTGTGTCCGGTTAATGCCTCCTCCTGCCCCCAGACGACACTAGATACAAGCACGCAGAAGAGAGGGAGAGGGGGGGAGAGAGAAGAGAGAGAAGTGTGTAAGAGAGGGAGAGGGGAGACAAAAAGAAAGAGAAGGGACAGAGAGAGAGAGAGAGAAAGGAGAAACAGAGGGATAGAGAGAGAAGGGGGATAGAGAGGGAGGGGAGAGACAAAAGAGAAAGAGAAGAGAGAGAGAGAAAGAGAGAGAGAGAGAGAAGAGATGAGATAGAGGGAGAGGTGAGACAAAAGAGAAAGGAGAGAGAGAGAGAGAAGAGATGAGATAGAGGGAGAGGTGAGACAAAAGAGAAAGGAGAGAGAGAGAGAGAGAGAGAGAGGGGGGGGGGAGAGAGGAGATAGAGAGGAGAGACAGAAAAACAGAAAAGAGAGAGGAGAGAGAGGTGAGACAGAGAGGGAGAGGAGAGACAAAAGAGAAAGAAGAGAGAGGAGAGGCACAAAGAGAGATAGGAGAATGAGAGGAGAAACTGAGAAAGAGAGGGAGAGGAGAGAAAAAGAGGAGACAGCAAGAGAGGAGAGACAGAGAAAAGAGGAGAAACAAAGGTAGAGCGAGCAGAAGCGATAGAGAGAAGAGAGAGAAAAGAGGAACGATAGAGAGGTGAGATAGAGAGGGAGAGGAGAGACAAAAGAGAAAGAAACGAGAGGTGAGAGGCAGAGAGAGAGAGAGAGAGATAGAGGAGAAACAGAGGGAGAGGAGAGAAAAAGAGACGAGAGCGGCAGGGAAAAGAGAGGAGAAACAGAGAGGGAGAGAGGAGGAGAGATAGAAAGAGACAGACAGAAAAGAGAGAGGAGAGAAAGAGATGGAGAGGTGAGAAAAAAGAGAAAGAAAAGAGGGGAGGCAGACACAGGAGAAACAGAGAGAGAGGGAGAGGAGAGAAGAAAGAGAGATAGGAGATAGAGAGGAGAGACAGAAAGAGAGGCGGAGGAGAGAAAAAAAGAGAAGGGCTTGAGATAGAGGAGAGACAGAAAAAAGAGGAGAAAGAGAGGGGGAGAGAGAGAAGGAGAGATAGAAAAATAGAAGGGATGGAGAGAGGAAGGGAGTAAGGGCCCCTCCCTTACTCCCTTCCTCTCAGGGACAGTATGGGGAGGATGAAGAAAGATGGGGGAGAGGGAGAGAGAGGGGAATGGAGGGAGAAAGAGGAAGAGAGTAATTGGATGAGGAAGAGAGAGAATCCATCCCTCCTGCAGTTCTCCACATGAGGTTCGGGACAGAAAGGTCACTCCAGTGTGGTCCCAGGGAGAGGACTGAGAGTCAATGATACCAGAGGGACGCTGTTTAAACAGAGGAGGAGACAGGCTAACCACTCTGCCACAGGCCTCGCTTGTAAAAGTCAGATGTTGTGGTGTTACCGGGCAGAAAACACTCACAGCCCATTACCAATGATTAGGACGAGCCAAAGAGGGAGAGAGGGAGGGTGTTAACGAGAGAGGGAGGAGAGGGAAAGAGAAGGTAGAGGTGGAGAGGGGGCAGAGTGAGAAAGAGAGAGAGAGAGAGAGAGAGGGGGGGGGGGGATAAACAGAGGGGGAGGGGGGGGCAGAGTGAAAGAGAGGCAGAGAGAAAGAGTGAGAGACAGAGAAAGACAAAGTGAAAAGAGAGACGGAGAGAGTGAAAGACAGAGAACGAGTAAAAGAGACAGAGAGACAGAAAGAGTGAAAGAGAGAGTGAAGACTGTGAAAGACAGCATGAAAGAGACAGAGAGACAGCGTGAAAGAGAGATAGAGTGAAAGAGAGACAGAAAGAATGAAAGAGACAAGATAAGATAAGATAAGATAAGATAAGATAATCCTTACAGAGACAAAATGAAGAGAGAGACAGAGAAACAGTGAAAGAGAGACAGAGACAAAGTGAAAGAGAGAGAGTGAAAAAGAGACAGAGAGAGCGTGCAAGAGAGAAAGAACAATAATACAAATGTTTTCTCTCTTGCTCCATTTGAACTTATAGGACTCACATTGCACCATCTGATCTGTTCTAATGTTGTTTCCTCATCACAAACAGACCTGGAGTTGTGTTTTGTTTCATTCACACATGTTTAACACACAAACTCTGCATTTTGTCATGTGGTAATACAGGAAGTGCTCCACTGTGTATATTAACTCTATACACCTTCTCTAGAATCAGTGATTTCAGCCATGGAATTGCCAATCTGTGCTAAACAAATGGTAAAATATAGGTGTTAATTGAAAACTACCACTTCATGAGCATTTTGAGCATTGGAGATGTAGACAGACTAATAAAGCATTACTCAAACATGTGTGAATAAAAGAAAACACAACTCCAGGTTTGTTTTTGAGGAGGAAACAACATAACAGGATTAAAGCTCTATTTTGTATAAGAAAATGTATTAAAATCCTAAAAAATCCTAAATCAGATGGATCAATAAGGCTAATTATTTTAAATCCAGATATTTTATTTTATTTTTTAACAAAAGTGAGAAGTTCATTTGTAAACTTAACTATAACTTAAAGCTGCATTGTGTAACTTTTCTGGTAGAGTGTCCATTAAATATAATACTGTCTGGAATATTTCACAGTTTGGTATTAAACCTTTCTATCTTCATGGAGACCAAACCAGAAACAAGCAGGTGACGGACCCCCCAACCGAAAAGTTACACATGACCCTTTAACTTAAACGTGTGCTTCTTCCTATGGATTTTAGTATTAGTATATTAGTATCGGCAATTATCGGTTATCTGTATCGACTCGAAAAAGTGAGTTAATCAATTACGCATGTCAGATTTTATTGATCGGAATATAAGTGCGTTTTTATTGCTGCGTTTCACTGAATGAATCACAAATGAACTCAATAACCCGCAGAAACGTACAGGCTTCATATAGCGCTGTCTGAGCTGGAGTCACAGTGCCCTCTGCTGGACAACGTGAACATTAACATAAGCAACAAGAAGGTTTAAGGAAAAAAATTAGAACTGTTGAGAACTTCATACACCTTCACTACAAGTATTTGGATCATTTCGGCCCTAGAACTGCCAAGCTCTACTTAACAAAAAGGAAAAGGTGTCATGACATCATAAGGTGGAACAGAGCATTTTGAGAGATGTACACTGTTCAATAATGCAGGATTAACAATGTTCTAGTATGGAGTCAATTTTGCATAATACAGGAAAAGTAATAGTTGAATTGTCACTTTTGTCAAAATTCATTGCAATAATAATCATATTAATAATAATACATAAAAAAAAATCTTTAAAAAAATGTTTTTGTTTTTTTTAATCATCTCCCAATCAAAAACAAAATCTTTCATGTGTTAATAGAACTGCTAAAATTGCAAAATTGTTTGAGTGTGAACACAAAATGCACTAAATGTGTAGTTTAATATTATTTCATTAACTTTCATTCAAAAAATACAATTCTAGAATTTAAAAAACATGCAATTCAACACTGTAGAGAGGGGTAAGGATTGAGGAAATGGGAGAAACAGTAGAGGAAGAAAGCAGGAGTTGGGGGTGGTAGAGAAAGAAAGGCGGGAGAGAGGGAGAGAATGTTCCGCAGTATGGCTTTAACACTATCTGCACCCACACTTGTCCAGTCCTGACCACCATGTCCTGGTGGTGCTTAAGAGAAAGAAAGGGAGAGAAACAGATCATAGACTGTATAAAAAAGTGGCCTAAAGGAGTGTGACGTCACCCACAGTGTTCGGCTCCAGTCAAATGAAGCTCACCAAGGCTAGCGGTTACAGGGGTGAATTTGGAGCCGAGTTCCAAAGTAAGTAACGAAATAAAAACACCCGGATCATGTAAAGCGGGTTAATAGAAACATTTTAAAACCAAAATGCCGAGGCTCACAGCAGCAGTTACGGAGAGAGGGACGATAATTATTCAAAGTAAAGTCCATTGGAGCCAGAGTCAATGGAGCCAGAAGCGCCCCCATGTTCACTTCCTATTTATTTATACAGTCTATGATGGAGACACATAAACAGAAAGAGACAGACACAGAGAGAGAAAACGTTCCACAGTATGTCCACCACCATGTTTTCATAGAGGTGGATACGAGTGAACTCAACCTGGAATGTCCCGCAGTACGGCTTTAACACTATCTGCACCCGCACTCGTCCACCACCATGTCCTGGTAGTGTCTCAGGACCACATTGTCGTTGTTGTCGTAGTAGAGCATGGAGATAGGCGACAGGCGGATGGGCACACAGCAGGGTTGGGGGGTGCCCTGTGGGTCGAGGGAGTGGACCAGCGTCTGGAGGATGGCGTGGTTGGTCCCGTTCAGAGTCTCACTCAGAGGGAACGGGCACTCTCCATGGCAGTAGTTGGCCATGTAACCCTGCGGAGAGGGGAGGGGGTTTAACGGTTTGGCAGAGGAAAAACAGGGACAGGAGTTGAGAATTGGCATGGATGAAAATGCAAAAAAACAGCTTATGCTACTATTTCTAGCAAACTAAAACAGCCGGCACAAAATGCAACCATTTCTGTCTCATTTTGATAATTTATTCCATGACATAAAGTTGTACTTCCATCAAAAACACACTTAGAGCGGTTAGAGCAGTGGTCCCCCCAACCCAAAAGGTCAATTCCCTCTTGTGTCCTTAGACAAGACACCCACATTACCCGGTATGACTGTGGTGTGTGAGTGTGGGTGGTGGCTGTTACCTGTGGAGCAATGATCCAGTCCTGCCAGCCCACGTCCTTAAAGTGGATGTAGAGTCTGCGCGCTCGGCACACGTTGGAGGGGGACACGGGGAGGTGCACGGCGCTCCTCCTCTGACGAGAGCGGCACTGCTCCGGGTTCAGAGACACCAGCACCAGAGACGACTGGACCAGAGGCACGGACAAGTCCGGTTGAACAGAGCCTGAGGAGGGGAGGGGGAGAGGGAGAGGAGTTTGGGTGACTGAGAACTTGGGGTAAACTATTTGTAGAAAAATATCTGACAATTGTATGCAAATGTAACTTGTCAAAAAGGCAAGATTCAGCTTATAGCGCACTTTTGTAGAGGTGTAAATGCTTTTTTGTATAATAGGACTCCACAGAGACACACAGACAAGCTAACATCACAGCATGAGGTTCAACTTTTGTGTGGAGCTTGCTCCTCACAGTTTCTCCCTGTGTCTGGGTGGGTTTCCCTGGGTTGGCACTAGGTTGGCAGGCAAAACCATCAATCCAAAACATGCCCAACAGGTAAAACATCCAGCTAACTGACCAAGCCTAGCTCAGGATGAGAGTGACGCTGTACAATAAAGTGTACCTTAACCGTAACGGACTTTACCTGGATGAAATGCCACTAGTTCTTCTGGGTGTGCGCTGAGAGGAACCATCTCCAGGACCAGACCATAGTTCCTCCCAGGTTTCCTCCAGGACTCGGCCACAGAGCTGAGGTCAAGGGTCACGGCGGTGGACTCAGGCTGCAGCTGCACAGACTGAGAGAGGAGCAGGCGTCTGTTCATCTGACGGTCGGCACCTTAAAATACATAAAGTACTTTACACGTTTTGGAAAATTGGAAACAAGTATATATGTTTTTCCAGATACCTTTGAGCGTGGCGCGTATGACCCTGTAGAGGGCGACGCTGAGCCCGCGGTTGGAGGACAGGAGCTCAGAGGAGAGCAGAGGTCTCCAGTGGAATCGAACCTCGAGTCGGGCCAGCGTCAACTGTTCCACAGGCTGAAGAACAGACATGTTAAAGAAGAGCTGCTTCTCCAGACCGCTCCAACCCGACACCTCTCCACCTGCAGGGGGCGATACTGGGTGAATACTGGAGTGTCATAACCTCCTACAGACCTGCAATATGTGTTAAAGACAAGGAAAATGGCTCTTATAATTTGCATCTTCTGGTTTGTGGTTTGATAAATTAATGAAATATTGTTAACCATTTGTAATATCGAAGGGTCCAGAATTATGAAAATTACACAAAAATTACACAGAATTGTCTCTCGTGAGCTTTAAGCCATGTTATGTTCTTACCTCCTGACAAAAACAGTGGTAATTTTCACATTATCAACTACTTTTTACCTTTAGTTCAGTAGAGATTGGCCATTCCAGTGCAGAAATCAAAGTACATGGAGTTTAAAAACAGAGTGGAGCACTTCCTGTATTACCACATAACATCACAAGGTGGAGTGTTTTCTGTTTGAAAGAAGAACTCGCCCCAGATGCAGGGTTTGTGTGCTAAAAATGTGTGAATGAAACAAAACACAACTCCAGATCTGTTTGTGATGAGGAAACATTAGAACAGATCAGAGAATAGCGCAATATGGGTCCTTTAAATATAATTTTTTGGAGATTTTGGAGAGACTTGTCTAGTCTGTTATCACCACACACACACACACGCCTCTCACCTTGGTCCTGCACGTAGCGGATGATGTTTCCCTTCACGCCGTACTCAGCCACGGTGCACGGGTCACTGTCCTGCGCCTTCTTCCGGTGCTCCGCGCTCCGGAACATCTTCCACAGCGCCGACGGGACGTGGCGACGCGGCTGACGGAACTCGCGGCCTCCTACCCCGTCCGCGGCACCCGCACCTCCACCACCTTCAGCGGGCCGCGGTCTGGAGCTCAGCCCGAGGGAGGAGAGGAAGAGCCGCTCCTGGGTGCGCAGATCCTCCGGGGACGGGACCGAGCGGGCGGAGAGGAGACAGGAGGCCAGCAGGACGCACGCCACCCCGGGTCTCATGGTGGGAGAGTGGGGAGTGATGGATGGTCGTGTTTGGAGGTGTGGATATAAACGAATTAGAAGCGTGAGTTTGACCCCGTGACCCCGCTGATAACACGTGAAGGGGCGGGGTTATCTTATCTACAGGTAAGACAAATCTTAAAATAATGTTTATCATTTGGGGGGAAGGGTAAAATAGTGTTAAGCTTTATTTAAAAAGCCCTCAGTTACTATTAAATTGATGTAATTTTTCGGTTGGGAGTCTGTCACCTGCTTGTTTCTATGGAGATGTCATTGCTCTGCCTGGAATGTTCCACAGTATGACTTTAAACAGCTCTATTTTACAGTTATTAAATTACATGTGCATTTTATAGCTCAAAAATACTTAGATAAACAGGCATTCTGACTGTGAGCAGGGTCTCCTCTCCATAGATCTGACCTGTAACTTGCTCTGGTTTGGTCTCCATGAAGATAGAAAGGTTTAATGCCATACTGTGAAAGCAATAACTCCACGTCGAAAAGCATTTGACGGACCCTCCACCAGAAAAGTTACACAATGCACCTTTAAAGCTACCCAATTTAGCAAAAAAGAAAAAAAAAGTGATTAAAATAAAACTAAAAATGAGTAAAGGCATAAATTAGCCTTCTTAAACACTGGGGAAGTTATGCACATGAAAATTGTAGGCCATATAAAACAGTTACAAAACCTCTTCAGAGTAACAGTACTCTTACTTGAGTAAAACTTTTGGTTATTCTTCCAACTGTGAGGAAGTCTTGTTGACGATATGAAATAATTTGAACATTTTGTGTTTCTCTCACCACCCCTTCATTTGTTTTTTGTTTTATTTTTCTCTCAGTTTAGTTTAGCCTTTTGAAATACTCTTATAACGTCATGTTCGTCCCTCCAATTACATTATTATAAATGATTATACATGATCAGATGTTACCTCCAAACTGTTACTATATACTAAGTAGTATCTAGTACTCTTGAGTAATTTTTTGGACCTCTACTACTCTTACTTGAATACAATTTCTAGTATACAGTGTTATTCTAAAGATCTTTTTTGAGTACAATTTAAGACAACAAAGAAATGCGTACGTACTAACCAGTGGTGGAACCTAACAAAGTAAAAGTAAACAAAGTAAACTTAAGTAAAAATGTTAGGCATATGTACATTTTAAAGTGTATACCTTTTACTTTTACTTTACTAGATTTGAGAGCAGGTAACTGTACTTTCTACTCCACTACATTTTTGAACAGGACTGAAAAGTAAAAGTATTTTTTAATTATAGTTTGAGACCTGCTGAAAAGGCTGAGGGTTTATTTTTGTTTTTTGTTTGCTCAGACTATAACAAATAAAATAAAAACAAATAAAAATAGCTAGATCGATCCAGTTGTTCTGTTGATCAAAAATCAGCACATTTATTAAAATTACTACATTTGAAGCTGTATTAAATCTCAAAACCTGTGCAAAATACTTGTACTTTTTACTCTTTAAGTGCATTTCTAAACAGGTACTTTAAGTAGGTTTTTTTCATGTGATACTTTTACTATTTTTTGCTCCGCTATCTGTACTTTTACTTAAGTACTTCTTCCACCACTGTTACTAACCACATTAAACAAATAACTTATATTTGATTACTTTTTCATATTTCGTATCTGTCATGAATTACTGTTTCACTTTTGATTCATCTGCAAAAAATTATGAGGTAACAAAATTAAATTCCTATTAAAACAAGCCAAAACAAAGAACAATTGTTGAGTTCCATTGATTTTTTTTTAATATAGTTGGCAACCAAAGATGATTTCTGAACCAGTATTTACAGTTGTCTTATGTACAGCAGTGATCAGAGCATTAGGCTGTCCTTTTAGTCCAGTGTTTGTGTTACTACGGGGTGACCAGCAGAGGCGCCGTGTGCATAGCTGCTCGGACACGGATTTGTCAAGGCGCGCACACACGCAGCCCACACGCACGCACAATAAATACACATCCATTGTCATTTTCTAAAGACACAAAAGACAGTGATATTCCTTCTACAGTTGTCACGTAAAAAAAAAACAAAAAAAAAACCAGGACGGACACTGCTAAACCAGGAGCAGAGACGGAAGAGGGAATTTAAAAAAGGTTTGCAATATTCAACTCATTTAAATTGCCCATGTCACGCCATTTTCTGATCTGTGTTATAATGTTTCCTCATCACAAACAGACCTGGAGTTGTCTTTTGTTTCATTCACGCACGTTGAACACACAACTCCTGCGTATTCAGGCGGAGTTCTTCTCTCAAACGGAAAACACTCTGTTCCACCTTGTGATGTCATGCGGTAATAACGTCCTGTACTACCACATGACATCACAAGGTGGAGCAGAGCATTTTGAGCTTTAGAGATGTAGACAAACGTGTGAATGAAACAAAACACAACTCCAGGTCTGTTTTGAGGAGGTAAAAACATTCTAACATGACTTAAAGCTCACAAGAGTCCTATCTGAGTATTATGAGGCCTTTTAAGTTATTTTTCTACATTTATATTTCTGGATTGTTGATACTTTTGGTAATCTTGGTCTTCCACTTTGTATAACCTGTGACTTTTATGGTGGAGGGTGCGCTACCGGCTTGACATTAGCATTACCAGAAAGAGGCAAGGAAATTTCGCGTCAAGCTATAAAAATCACTTATTCAACCCTCTACAGCTCAAATCCTGTTCTATTCCAACAAAAATAACAAAATCTCGCCACTTACTGCAGAGAAAATGTGCACACGACCCCAAAGTGACCCCAAAATGACCCCAAAAATAACTCTTCCATTTTTCATATACTGAACAATAAGTCGGTATAGTAATGATCGTGAAAAGCCTACACACCGTCCATCAGAAAAGTTACACAGTGCAGCTTTAAACAGAGATGGAGTTTCACCAAAGAACACATCGTCACATGAATCGGATCATGGTCGAGGCGAGTAGTCGTGCCGCGAAGGCAATTTGAGCGCCGACATGATCCGAGTCTGGTGTAGTTGTATGGACTTTAGAAGCACAGAGGAGCACTTCTGCGTTACTACCTGATGGCATCACAAGGTGGCGGCGAGATTTTGAGATGAGGAGAGGGAGATAGGCTATATAAGTGCGAATGAAACAAAAAAGACAACTCCAGCTATGCAACACCATTAAAAATGTTACCCTTAACACAGTGCTACAAAGAGAGGTATTCCTTTAAGTGCGTTTAAATTGTTAAGTGCGTTTAAATTGTTAAGTGCGTTTAAATTGTGTAAAGCGTAAATTTAGTTGGGCCAGAATTAGGACAATTAATCAAATCTTAGACACTGGATGAAATTTGGCTATTTTTTGTGTTAAAAGACAATTATTAATTTCAGGAAAGTAATACTGAAAGCCAATTATTAGGGATGAGACAAGATACGAGCTTGGGTCCACAAGAACGAAACATGATGACATTTTAACATAATTCATAAACTTCACAGTTGAGTTTACAATTTTGGCCTCAAGTTTTTTTTACTTATTTCATTTCATAGTTTTATTTCCATTCTAGTACTGCTTTTAGGAACTGTAAGAGATGCAGCTCACCAACATGTAAGCCTTTTTTGTCCAATCCAAACGTCAACACTTGGAAGAAAATCTCGCGAGATCATTTGTCTCGTGTGCACGATCTTGCGGCACGAGATCTTGTACAATCCCTACCGATTATATTTGCTTTTAATAAGGTGAATTAAAATCAAATTGAAAATCGTGGTTGACCAATTGGAGAAAAGAAACAGCTCTAACCAGAATCCAACCAGAAAGAAAGAAAGAACCCAAAAATATAGTTGAAATTATGGACTATGGACATACCACCTTACCTGGAGTTTGTTTTTTTAATTTGTCACCCCTATTAGCCCTGTATAGAAACCCATCCTCTGCATTTGACCCATCCTTCAGTACTTTACCTGCTGTGCTTGATTTGGGTTGATGGGGGAAACAAGGGCGCTAGGAGACACGGGGAGAACATGCAAACTCCATGCGGAAAAGTGGAGCTTGAGACCTTCTTGCCAGTGAGGCGAGTGCTAACCTAGATATATTCTGTGACGTGGCAATTTAAAGGTGCACCGTGTAACTTCTCTGGTGGAGGGTACGCTACCTGCTGATGAGATGTGAACACGTTGCCTGGAATGTTCCACAGTACGGCATTAAACGTTTTTGTCATCGATTTGATTTCAGGTGTTTTTATTGCTTAAAAATACCTCAAAACAGTCATTCTTATTATGAGTGGGCTCGTCTCCCCATAGACATTTCGGGCTTCCAGTTATCGGTTCAGACAGTAAATTGATGTAATAAGACTATTTACTGGTTATTAGTTGGCCAAGAGTGTCATGATGTTTGAATTTTTATTTATAAAGCTGTTCTGTAGCAAGATGAGAGGGAAATAACAGCTACTTAACACATTTGGATCAGTTTTGTCTTTCGTTTAAAGGAAATAAATGCTGTTTTCACTCTCTGCTCTGGTATCGATTGATATCGACCATTAGGCCTGTCACGATAACCAATTTTGAAGCACCATATATTGCTACAGAGAAATGTAACGATAAACGATAATAATGAAGCTACTTTACACCACTGACATACAGCAGGATAATCCCGGTAAACCAGTTTTTAAATAGTCAGTATCATTACAGGCCTGAGCTGCAACAAATAAACAGCAGAATGAAGCAATTAGCCATAAAAGTGACTTATCCAACCCTTTACCGCCCAAATCGTATCGTGTTACAACAAAAAAAAATACAAAAACCTCCTCACTATTGCAAATAAAGTCCCCACGTTCCATATGTCATATATTGAACGCTAAGTTGATATAGTAATTGTTGTGACGGGCCTGAAACCCTAATATCAATATCAATATCAGACTCTGTATCGGAACTGAAAAAGCTGGATCGGAGCCTCCCCGGTATCTTGCCGACATTCCGGGCGAAGCGATAACATCTCCGTGGGGACGAGCGCCAGAGAAGTTACGCAGTGCGCCTTTAACAAGAAGCAGAGCCGTTTAACTCAGTATTTTTCGTCATTTCTGTAACCTGAATTCGTGCAAACCTTTTTCAACTCCTCTCTCCCCGCAGACAGCCCAGGCGCTCTCAGTCAAACACGGGATTCATGGGCTTTGGTGCAATCGTAGTAAGTCCATAATATAGATTCTTATATATTTAGAATTACCTACAAATAGTTTTCAATGAGCTATGTACAAGATATGGCAAAGAAACTCTATTTAAATACTCCACCCGCTCCAGTGGTCTGTAGTCCTCCTGTCTGGTCCAACATTTTGAGAGGGCTTGCTTTTTTTTAGTCCCTTCAATGTGGACGTTAAGGAGACTGGGACAGGATTTCGGAGTCCTGGTTTAGTTCTGGCTTAGTCCTAAAGTCAAAGTTTCGGTGTCATGTGGCGTTGACTTCCATTATGTGGTCGTCCGATGCGGGGAGGACTAGCACTTGTTGCGTTAGGCTGTGGTTGAAGACTTGTCCCGGGCTAAAGGGTTCGAGGCGGGGCATGTTGAGCGCCCTCTGCTGGTGGGAGGAGGGGGGCGCGTGGTCGCTGCTGCTGCCCACAGAGTGAACGCTTCCTCGGCTTCGGATGCTCGCCGTGTCGGCCTGGTCGTCCAGAGATTTGTCCAGGAGAGAGAGGCTGTCGTTCTCCACACAACTGTCTGTAGAAGAGAAATATAAAGAGGTATTTAAGAGTCCGTTAGAGAAGAATGAGGAGTTAAAAGGCGCTGTACCTGATTTTTACTTTCTTAAAAACATAAAAAACATGTTTATTTTTAATGGTTTGCAGTGGTCCAAAGTTTCTAGCATCTTTCAGCAATTATTAACCGCAATGGGTTTACAAGCGCCAGAGTGGAGTTTTGCTGCCACAGTAATGCTAACAGCAACTAGCATGGTAATAGTGCATCTTATTCCCTATAGTTCCTGGAGGATAAAATGCTTTCTAATCAGATACAGACAACACACAGTGGTCCCGTTTTACCCAAAGAGCCGCTTTTACAATATATTATCGTGAGGAAAAAATACTTATAAATGGGTACAACACTTTTAATATTCAATTGACATGAATATCTCAAGAGTCCACGTGGGCTCTTATTCTGTATAAAACCTGCTACAAACGTGTTCTGAACTGCCTGCAATTCTTGTATTCATTTAACAGATTTCAAACTTCACTCAAAAGTGAATGCTCGTTTAATAAATCTGAAGTTGTATTTAATTCTACCTCAAAAATAAATAAAGATCCTAAAATGTCGTTATCAGTGCTCAGTGTTTGTAAATTATGTGAGTTTCTATCACCACAAACCTTAATCATTTCAAGAATTCCAAAAGTTTGTAACTATTGTAGTGCATAATAATAAATATAAAACTTTGCAAAACTATTTAGTATTATTTTAGCTCACGAGAATCCATTTTATACATTATAGGACCTTTAATTTTCTTCAAACTACATTCAAATATATTTGAAATTACCAGACAAAACAAAACAAATCAGAGTGTAGTTTCCTCATGAAATTAACATGAAATTAAATATGTGAAATGCATTTGTTATTTTCAAATGATGTTTTTGGCAATACAAGTGATAAAAGTGCAAAAGGGTAAGTCCGTCCTCACCAGGGTCGGGTTGTAAGTTGGGGGCAGCAGAGTGGGGCAGGTATTTGAGCACTTGGATTCGGGGGAAAGGCAGATGCCCCGCAAACAGAGGCATGACTTCGATCTGGACTTTGTGTGTGGCGTTTGGGCTCAGAGGCATCAGGACCATCCCAGAGCTCCGCCCGCACACCGCCCAGTTACTGCTGCTGTCCGCCACTGGGGAAGAGAGGGGGCAGAGGAATGTTCAAATATATGCACAATACACAAATAAGATAAGATAAGATAAGATAAGATAAGACTTTATTGATCTCACAGAGGAGAAATTCACTCGTGACAGAAGCTCCCAGTCAGGGGACAGTATAGTGCAAAAAGTTGTGAAAAATGAGAGTTAGGGATAGAACGTCAAGAATCTGGACGTGCCTGTCAATGCCGAGGTTCAAATTTCATCAGTTTGAAAATGAAAGGACCACAAAATTGCAAAATGATCACTTTATACCCTTGTTTGAAAGATTAGCTGACATCGCAAGTTTCTGGTCTATTTCTTTTGAACTTTTCCTGAGCATTTTGAGCTTTGCTTTTAAAAGATGAATAATTGACCATTTACTTTTAATAATAACAACAGTTTTGAATCAAGACAATAGGTCACTCATCTCCAGGACTCACCTAATATGATGTTTGCAGAAAAACACCACACTCTCTGAAGCTAAGCAGAGCCGGGCCTGGTTAGTATTTGGATGGGAGAGCGCTGGAAATACCAGGTGCCACAGTGGGGCGCCAGTGGTTCTAGTGCGTACTGTCAGTGTGTCCTTAGGCAAGACACTTAACCCCACCTTGCCTAGTATGAATGTGGTGTGGGGTGATGGCACAGGGGCTCAGAGCAGTTTGAGGAGAGGAAGAGCCCTCTGGACAAAAGTGCCTCTGTGTCCTGCAGCATTACAGCAGCAGCCAGTGGGGTCCAGGTGAACACAGAAGGAATGGCCTCACTCTTACTCTTACAAGGCTCTCTCTAAACCATGTCGCGTCACAACATTTCACAATCCCAAAAGTTCTAAACTGAGCTGGAGGACAGGTCGGAATTCTATGGTGAAATTTGCTGTTTTCAACAATGAAAGAGCGTAGACGAAAATCTGATGGCGGGCCTATCAGTTCTGCAAATCTGAAAAGAAAATCTGTTGACCACAGATAACATTCCCTCGGGGTATGAAGCTAACTGAAAGCATTACTCTGTTACTCAAATTAGACTTAATCTGATCTTTATTTTAAAATAATCTGACCACCACATAGAGCTGATTTGGTCGGAACTACAACAAGTGAGATGGTTTGTGTGCTTAAACAAGTCCTTAACATATAACATTACAGTCACAAGCTAACTAGTATTAGCCAACAGTTTTTCAGCTTTTTGTTGAAAATCAAACATGTAAACAGGACATGAACATTTTGTAATTTTTCTTGAAACTTTTTGGTCTGTGTTTGCTAATGTGTGCATTGTGTCAACTACTGAACATTCCGCCAATAGAGATACATGTACAACACCTCCAGCGTGATGTCACTGCAAAGTATCACTATATCAAAGAAACACATCCTCACAGCCCCCCGGCCTGATCGTACCTTCATACATGAGCTTGGTGGTCTTTGCCCCCTCTGTTTCTCCCTTGCTCTCCTCGATCACCTCCCCCTCGGCTGCTTCAGTGAGCCGTGTGATGTGGACCTCCAGAGCACAGAGCAGGCCACAGCGACAGTGAGGCTCTCCAGCAGGGGGCAGTATCTCCGCTCTCACGCTGTACAACGTCTGTCAACAAGAGGGACGGGTGAGGAAAGACTTTATTTTTCACTGTATGTTTCTTTTTTGACACCAGTCTCTTGTTATCTTTTTTGCTACTTATTTAAAATGTATTATTACCATTTATATTTTTTACTGTTTGTTATTATATTATATTGTGATGTGTGAGCTACTATGTCCAAAGCAAAAGGAGAAATTTAATTTGTCAACTGGACAGAGTTTATTTGGTCGAATACGTTTCGCAGCTCATCCAGGCTGCTTCTTCAGTTCTGGTCAGATGCTGGTGAACACTGCTTTGTATCTGCTTGAAGGGAGGAGCTTAATTACAATGACAATTACTCTGAGACAAACATATTTGTTTACAGTTTCTGTTAGTCAGGTGAGTCTATTCAATATGGAGTGGGAGTGGGGGAGTAGTTAGCATATCCATTCAGGGCCATGATGGTGTTTTCACACCTCTGGACATGTCCTGGCTAGTCCCATTGTTTTCTCTGTTTGTTTTGATTTATGTTTGAGGATAGAGTTATAGATGGGAGACAAATGATGTCTGAGACCTCCATTTCTGTTCAAGGAAGGATTCTCTTTCTTGACAAAAATAGCTTCTTTAACTCCCCTCTCAAACCAGTTCTTTTCTCTGGCCAAGATCTGGACCTCACTGTCCTCAAAGGAGTGGCCTGTGGCTTTTAGGTGGAGATGTACGGCAGATTGCGGCCCACCCTGATTTTCCCGTCTGTGTTGATACATCCTTTTGTGAAGTGGCTGTTTTGTTTCTCCAATGTAGCGCTCACTGCAGTCTTCACTACACTGAATGGAGTAGACCACATTGCTTTGTTTGTGGCTCGGAGTTTTGTCCTTAGGATGGACCAGTTTTTGTCTTAAAGTGTTTGTGGGTTTGAAATAGACTGGGATGTCATGTTGTCTGAAGATCCTCTGTAGTTTTTCGGAAACGCCAGCCAGGTAAGGAACAGTTTCTCCACGTGTTGTTGCCCTCTCTGTTTGTGGATATCCTAAATGGGCTTTCAATAAAACGAAGAGAGCAAAGAAACAGGACAACAGAGAACCAGAGCCCAGGAGAAAGGGTGTAACTATTCCTTACCTGGCTGGTGTTTCTGAAAAACTCCAGAGGATCTTCAGACAACATGAAGTCCCAGTCTACTTCAAACCCACAAACACTTTAAGACAAAAACTGGTCCATCCTAAGGACAAAACACCGAGCCACAAACAAAGCAATGTGGTCTACTCCATTCAGTGTAGTGAAGACTGCAGTGAGCGCTACATTGGAGAAACAAAACAGCCACTTCACAAAAGGATGTATCAACACAGACGGGAAAACCAGGGTGGGCCGCAATCTGCCGTACATCTCCACCTAAAAGCCACAGGCCACTCCTTTAAGGACAGCGAGGTCCAGATCTTGGCCAGAGAAAAGAACTGGTTTGAGAGGGGAGTTAAAGAAGCTATTTTTGTCAAGAAAGAGAATCCTTCCTTGAACAGAAATGGAGGTCTCAGACATAATTTGTCTCCCATCTATAACTCTATCCTCAAACATAAATCAAAACAAACTGGGAAAACAATGGGACTAGCCAGGTCAGGTCCAGAGGTGTGAAAACACCCATCATGGCCCTGAATGGATATGCTAAGTACTCCCCCACTCCCACTGCATATTGAATAGACTCACCTGACTAACAGAAACTGTAAACAAATATGTGTTGTCTCAGAGTAATTTTCATTGTAATTAAGCTCCTCCCTTCAAGCAGATATAAAGCAGTGTTCACCAGCATCTGACCAGAACTGAAGAAGCAGCCTGGATGAGCTGCGAAACGTATTCGACCAAATAAACTCTGTCCAGTTGACAAATTAAATTTCTCCTTTTGCTATGGATTCTACCTGGACGACTGAGGGATTCTACACACTACTATGTCCAAATAATTTCCCTTGTGGATCAATAAAGTTTGTCTAAATCTTTAACTTTACCATTTTCTACATTTTTTATACATACAGTGAGCTTCTTGATCAAGTCTCCTGAAATGGTTTTCAATTCACAGCTGTGCCATGTCCAGGCCAAGAAATGACAAAAGTGCAAACCAGGATTCAAAGCAAAGGGTGGCTATTTTATTTTATATTTATATTATTTTATATATCTAAAACAAGATTTGAGTTACAGTTGAGTTTATATTTTGTTAAAGTGAGTCCATATCTGTCCATTCATAGCCTTGATGCCTTAAATGAGAATTAACAATGTAAATAATCTCAGAAATAAAGAAAAAACATAAATAAAAAAGTGTGTCCAAACTTTTCACTGATTTTGTATTTTGATAACTTGTTTATTTTACTTACTAGTCAATTTATAACACATCGATGTTCATTTGCATGCACGATGTAACTTTTCTGGTGAATTCGTCATCCGTTTGTCTCCATGGAGTTGTTACTGCGTTGCCTGGAATGTTCCATTGTATGGCATAAATCTTTTCTGGTCAACGGTTTACATATTGCATTTATTCCCGTCTTGCATTTTCACAATTACAGGTGTATTTTTTGGCCTGTAACGTGTCCTGATAACGTCAACTGCTTGTCTCCATGTAGATAGACAAGTTTAATGCCGTGCCGTGGAACATTCCAGGCAAAGCAATAACATCACCGTGGAAACAAACAGATGACGAACCTTCCACCAGCAAAAGTTACACCGTGCACCTTCAACTACATCTATGGTAGTGTGACTTCTCAAGGGAACAGTAGAATTTCCTGGTGAAAATGCCATATCTGTGTCTTTGTATACATGTTGATTGATACTCACAGTGACGCGGTCGAGCTGGAAGCTGTAGTGGAAGGGTTTTGAACCGGAGAGCTCATGGTTCAGGGGTGAGAAGTGTGCGGAGAAGAGACAGTGCAGAGAGGAGGGCAGCTCGGCACTCCACCGTACCTCCCACAGACAGAACAGACTGTGTTTGCTGCACAGAGTCTGCATAAAGAGAGGAAAGAGACGTAAAAAGATATTAAAGATGAGGTATTTCACTTCTATAGGGTATTAACTGCCAACACATAATATATTTAGACCACCGTGTTACCTTTAATTGTTTTGAAAATGCTCTATTCGCTAAAAACATATTAACAAGTTTAAAGATCCTGTATTACATAAAATTGATTCTTGTGAGCTTTAAGCCATGTTATAAAGCTGTTACCTCATCAAAAGCATACCTGGATTTGTGTTTTGATTCATTCACACATGTGTCAGTCTTCTATCTACATCTCCAAAGCTCAAAATGCTCTGTTCCACCTTGTGATGTCATGTAGTGGTAGTTTTCAAGTTAACAGCTACCCTTTACCTTTAGTTCAGTAGAGATTCCAGGGCTGAAATTATCCAAGTGATCCACAGTGGAGCACTTCCTGTATTGCTTTCAGTTTGAAAATAAGTGTGACCGAAACAAAAACAACTCCATGGTGAGGAGACATGATTGTAACAGATCCGAAAACAGCCTAATATGGGCCCTTTAATTTTAGTCTCAGTTTCGTTTTTGATACAGTCAGGCCAATCCTTTTCCAGGTTTTCCTAGATTTCCAGGATGTGTGGGAAGTGGGAACCCTGCCTTTGTTTTCTATTCTGACCTGTTGTGTTTTGTTGTTCAGGCAGAGCAGCTGTAGTGACGAGTTCTGTTTCTCTGAGAGCTTCACTTCCTCCAGTTTAAAGTCCTCATCCGACACGTTCTGCACACACACCTGCACGTACTTCCTGTTTGGTCACATGACAAAAGACAGAAATTAAATTGCAATTTAAGCACACGTTGTGCCCTATGCGCATATATATATATATATATATATATATATATATATATATATATATATATATATATATATATATATATAATTTATACACACACACACACACACACACACACACACACACACACACACTATATACTATATATGTGTGTAGAGTCCCTCAGTCGTCCAGGTAGAATCCATGGCAAAAAGGAGGCAAAAACGACGGGACTAGCCAGGACGCGTCCAGATGTGTGAAAACACCCATCATGGCCCTGAATGGCTCTGCTAACTACTCCCCCACTCCCACTCCATATTGAATAGACTCACCTGACTAACAGAAACTGTAAACAAATATGTTTGTCTCAGAGTAATTTCATTACTCCCACCATCTAACTAGAACTGAGGAAGCACCTTGGATGAGTTGCGAAACGTATTTGACCAAATAAACTCTGTCCAGTTGACAAATTAAATTTCTCCTTTTTGTGTATATATATATATGTGTGTATAAGATAAGATAAGATAATCCTTGATTTGTCCCACAATGGGGAAATTGCAGTGTATGTATGTATGTATGTATGTATGTATGTATGTATGTATGTATGTATGTATGTATGTATGTATGTATGTATGTATGTATATATATATATATATATATATACACACACACAATACATTTGACAGTGAATATGTCAAATGTATTGTATAAACAATTTTCCTTACACCAAATTAGCAACAAAACTGTAGTGCAGTCACAAATATTTGCTAAAAGATACCAAAAAAATATTCTTGGCGATATGTCAATACAGGTGTCAAACATGTAGATATTGTATGTCAAACAAAATGCCAACCTCGCACTAGACCTCTACAAACACGTTGTGAAATGTGTATCGTGTGTTTGGGTTGTAGTTCACACCTGTTTCCAGCAGAGAGCAGCGAGTGTTTGGTTTTAAAGGGGATGTAGAAGGTGAGGGCGAGCAGTGTGGAGTAGATCGACCACGGACAGTCTATGGACATCTGAGAAAGAGAAAGAACAGTTACAACAGTGAGTGTGAGTGGTGATTGTCTCTCCACAGATCTGGGGCCTCGTTTATAAATCAGTACATCAAAATCTACTAGAGCGAGTGGATCCTACCTCAGGCACTTTCTTCCTCATAGATCACACCTGCAGCACAAACCTGCCCGCATGATCCCACCTCTCATCATGCCTCTTTAACGCCTCCATTTCCCAATAAAATAACAATGCGAAGTGAGTTCTGAATGTAATTTACGATAATAAGTGGGTTTGATTGACACATGTCCTTAGGCAAGACATTTAACCACCTCACCCAGTGTCTGTGTACACTGGTGTGTGTGAAGAGTGACTGGTTCCTTGATGTAAAGGGGGCAGTGGTGTGAAGGTGCAAAATACATCAAGTTTGTTTTTTTATAAATACTAGCCTTGACGTGAGGAGCTGCTTGTGCACTTTTCAGACTTTGTTTTGAGCGTACACAGGCTTTATAAATGAGGCACCTGACCTGTTACTTGGTCTAATGGTTTCACCCGTTTGTCTCTTAAGAAGCCAAGTGTAATGCTATACTGTGGAACCTTCCAGGCAGAGCAATAACATGTCCATGGAGCAGTTGGACGACCCTCCATAAGAAAACAGACATAGTGCCCCTTTAAATAACTGTAAATAAGATGGTCCTGTGCTCACCCTCTGGTCTATGGCCGTCATGGGTGTGTCTGGGTGGCTGTAGCTCCGCGGTCGATGTCGGACCTCTCCATTGGTGAGCCTCTCGTTGGTGAGCCTCTCGGCTCCAGTCGGGATCAGACACAGCACCTGCAGCTGGAACACCAGGCTGTGGTAGGGGGCTGCGGGGGGGAGGCTGATACTGGTCACCTTCTCTGAGGACTGGATGGATAGAACCTGTTCCCCTACAAGCTCTGAGGACAAGACAGACATATTAGATCATTTGATTAGATATTTGAAAGTCAAATCATCTTATATTATTACATATTCTGCTCGAAGGGCCCTTATGTTATCTGACAATCTATGTTATAATTTTGCTTCCTCATCACAAACAGACCTGGAGTTGTGTTTTGTTTCATTCACACGTTTAACACACAAACTCTGCAGATTTAGGATGAGTTCTTCTTTCACAGGAAACACTCTGATAGGGTTATTCCCTAGGTATGACCCACCATCGCGATGGATAGTAAGCATCACGATGCCACGCCCCCCCCTCTCCCGTTTAAAAAAAAAAAAAATCAGAAACATGCACTGACCTTCTTTAGCTCTCATTGACCTAAAAACTTACCAGGGATTCCATGTTCAATGATCAAATCACGAATAAAACAAATATGCATTAGAGTTTAAGTCAGACATAACAATTAAAATACTGTGTGGCTACCAAAAATAAGCCTTATTCTATTATTTTCTATTATTCTATTATTTATTATTATTAGGCTATCATTATTTATATCTTTAGACCAGGGGTCGGCAACCTTAAATACTCAAAGAGCCATTTGGAGCGTCTCCCACAGAAAAGAAAACACCCGGAGCCACAAAACCCTTTTGACTCTAAACCAGCGCTAACCAGAGGAACTACAGGCAAAACTACAACTCCCAGAAAACGGACTACCATCCTCCACTACAGCTCATAAGCGCGAGTCTTAAGAGAATTATTTACACCTTTCAGTCTTTTCATCACAACAGTAGCAACATAAATAAAGTGCATGAGTGAAATAAAGAACTGCGCTGCACACGTACGACCTGCACACGTATAATCGCTGAAAAGTTTAACATGAACCATCTCCAACGCGATAGAAGCACAGAACAGACTCACCATAGGCAGAACATCCCTCAGTCACAGAAAGAACACGCATATTCCACTGAGTCCTGCCCTTTAGTCCGACAGAAGCTGACCGCATCAGGGGCACAAGGAGCAGCTGTTTTTTCAGCGCTTCTAGTTTATGCAAATTAGCCATGTGGTTTTAAGTTTTGCTTCTGTATAACGTAAACAAATGTGCGCAAAGCTGCATTAAACACATTATTATTTGAGTCCTCCTCGTAGGAAATAAAAATCCAAACTTAAATGATCCACTGTCGCGTGTACCGCGTGTACCAGTCTCATCAGCCGAAAGCAAATGAATCTGCCCACGTAGCATTAAGCGTTCTGTTTTCTTCAGAAACTTTTCTTTTCTTGGATTTATCCATCATTGGGCCGAAAATCATACTGCTGATGTAGGTGCCGGTAAGTCCGGGCTGCCAGTGTGTGCGGGTGGCGCACATCGGCGGCTTTGCGCATGTTTTGAGCAACAAAAATATTAAAAACGTTTTATTTAAATGTTACAAGATTACCATTATCTACAATTTTAGATTTACATTTAAAAACGAACAAACTAAAATAAAAATACAATGTAATTAAATACTCATTATTATTTTCCAAAGTCACAGGAAGCCACGACAGAACGATGAAAGAGCCACATGCGGCTCTGGAGCCGCAGGTTGCCGACCCCTGCTTTAGACTATAGCTCTCCAAAAATGTTTTCATGAATTTCACCAATCAATTCCCCCTGTCCGCCGACAATATCATCGTCCATCGTGATGTTTCACTGTAAACATCGTCATCTGCCAATTAAGGAGACATCGCCCAACCCTACACTCTGATCCACCTTGTGATGTCATGTGGTAATACAGGAAGTGGTCCATTGTGTTTTAAACTCCACACACCTTCACTAAAATCATTTGGATGATTGGCAATCTCTATTGAACTAAAGGTAAAAAGTAGCTGTTCACTTGAAAACTACCAGTTCATGACACCACAAGGTGGACAGAGCATACTGAGTTGCTTATCATAAAGAATTACTCAAACATGTGTGAATGAAACAAAATACAACTTTAGGTATGTTTTTGAGGAGGTAACAACATCAGAGTCAAGAGCAAAAGGAGAAATTTAATTTGTCAACTGGACAGAGTTTATTTGGTTGAATACGTTTCGCAGCTCATCCAAGCTGCTTCTTCAGTTCTGGTCAGATGCTGGCGGACACAGCAGTGTCCAACAAATTAAATTTCTCCTTTTGCTATGGATTCTACCTGGACGACTGAGGGATTCTACACACATCAGATTCAAGAGTCAATTTTGTATAATATATGACCTTTGACCAGAAAAAACAAAAACAAAAAGATAAACATTTAGACATTACTAAACACATTTTCTTTCAGATCTTTTGGTCTTAGTCTGGTTACCTCCGGCGGTGTTGCAGATCCTGGCACTGCACGTGGCAGAGGGCACAATGGGCATAGACTCTGAGTTGCTGAGCTGCAGAGCGTCGCCCTTCTTCACAGTGTAGTGTCCCGTAAGGAGAGTGAACTGAACGAACTGAGGCAAGCCGGCCAGCAGAGGCTCTGAGGAGGACACATTTAGACGTGTGTTAAGGACAGAACTGAGATCCTGGGACCTTCCTTGTTCAATCAAAGGAAGCCCATAATCTGACAGCAGGCAACACTAGCCTTAGTCAAATATGTTAAAAATGATGCCCAAACCTTCTAGTGGCTCAACGGTGAGCTGGGGCTCCTGAGAGTAGACTTGATACTGAACTGAAGGATAAACATGAGGCAGAATGAACTGCACCTGGCCCAGAGTCACACAGAGCTGTCGAAGGGTGTACGTGCCGGGGTCAGCGCTCTGAGAGGAGACAGGAGAGGAGACAGGAGACAGGGGAGGAGACAAGAGAGGGGGGAGGAGACAGGAGATGGGAGAGGAGACAGGGGAGGAGACAGGAGATGGGAGAGGAGACAGGGGAGGAGACAGGAGAGGTATGTTAGAGGGTCACCAATCAACATATGCTTAAAACCTAAAGCTCAGTGCAATGTCCAGAGTACTAAAGGGGAGAGTGAGCGGTGTTGGCAGTACATTGATGGTTTTGGCCAATTTTTAGACCATAAACTAAACCCTTTTGCATTAAAATGACAAAAATGGCACAGCACATGATTAATGACCTATACACAGTTTAGTTGCAAAAAGGTTGATTTAGAGTTCAGTCTTACTTTGTATTACTTTCACAAACTCATTAAGTTGTCAGCAGCATTCTTTGAAGAAAATAACAACTGTAAATAATGTCCTCTAGTGGATGCATGGGGCAAAATTTCAGCTGTTACATCAGTCATCGGACCCACATCTGAGTATAATCAAGTATTGAAAGTAGTATTTTAACTTACCGGTGCTTTTAGCTTGATGCTGTTGATTCCAGGCTGTAGTGTCACATCCTGGACCTTTAGCATCTGCGCCTCCTCCTTCATCGTTAGCGGGCTAGCACCGTTTGGCGTTTCCGATGGCGACGAGCTGTTGTGCCTCCGAATTAGCAGGTGTGTATTTTTACAAATCACGCCTGTAGAGTTGAGTGAATTATCCGTGGGGCTTCTATCGTGAATTTCATCTAACTCTAAAGCAGGCGTCCCATTTGAAGAGATTGGCGAGTTTGTAGCCTGCGTAAACTCCACTATACCAGAGTTTGTAAGTCTTTGACCCCCCTTGGAGCGACCTAAAGTCCCAGTGCTCTGTTCAATGTCAAAATGGATGCTAGCTACAAGCTGCTGCAAGTGCACAGAAACAGGCATGAGGGAGCGCAGCACTAGCTCCACCTGCAGGTCAGCGCCGGAGTGGACGGAGGCGGTGGACGGGTGGAACTGGAGCCGTGTGAGGTGAGCAAAGACGCCCATGGACAAGGTGACTTTCTGAGCTAAAGAAGAGAAAGAGGGAAATATATTAGTTAATAATAGTAGTTTTAGGGCGTGTTCATTGTTTGTTCCTGGTTTGAGCTCATGTTTAGTCTTGATATAGACTTGGGCTTGGTCTACTAGTTTAGCCCTGGTCTAGTCCAGGTATAGTTCGGGGTTTAGTCCCATTTTTTATGTGGGGTGTCAACGCATCCTTAAAAGGTGCACTGTGTAACTTTTCTGGTGGAGTGTCTGCCACCTGCTTGTCTCCATAGAGAAATACAATCTCCAGTGAGATAAGCAAGTAGTAGATCCTCCACCTCAGAAGTTACACAGAAAGTGTGAATTGTACTAATAAAGTCAATGGATAACACTGATGGCAATATATTTATTTTATTTTTTAACTGGGTGTAATTGTGATTGAATTGATGGAACTGTGATTTCATCAAGATTGTGGTGAAATTAAATGAAACACTGATTTGGCAGAAGCTCTAGTTGTGAAACCATGACAGAAGACTTAGCTGTTTCAATATTTAAATAAAAATGACATCTTTCGTAAAAATAGGATTTTTAATTGGATTGTCTCAGTTTCACAATACAGATACATGTATTGATATGTACAGATACATACCCTGGTCTCCAGACTTTGAGGCGAAGTTGAGGATTTCTTGACAGAAGTGCTCCCTCTCCTCTGAGCTCAGGTTCTCGTCACCGGCCAACAAGGCACTGGTCTGAAGATAACTGAGTGCATCATTAAGGTTCAATACTGAATACCGCGAGAGCAACACCCAAGAAGAGTTCCATTTTCAACATGACTGAAATGACTCATTATACCAACAAGCGCCTAAATATCCACTATAGAACTTTTCTGGTTGAGGGTCCACCTGCTTGTCTCCATGGAGATGTTATTTATTTGCCTGCAATATTCCACAGTATGACATTAAACTTATTTAGAGACAAAAGGTGACACCTCCAGGCTACAGCTCAGTGTCTCATTTAGAAAACATTACATTATGGAATTCTTATTAAAGGTGTGTGTGTGGACAAAACACAAACTTCCAAAAACTTCCATAAATCTGCTCACTTCTTGTTTCTCTGTCTCATTTCTGAAAACAGCACTGCCAGAGTTTTGAATTTTTGGACGGGATCACTCATCAAGCTAGCTGCCGCGTTACAAACAGGGAGTAAGCATGGGTGCTCTTTTCGGCTCTATTGACTCTGGCTCCAGTTCACTGAAAAAACGCAGATCCTCCGCTGCTGTGAGTCTCGTCATTTTGGTCGTATTAACCTGCTCTTCATGATCCTGGTGTTTTTATTTTGCCATTTTGTCCGTAATAAAGATATGAACATTAATAACAGACATATCAAGTGCTTTCTTTCCCTGAAGTCGCACTGAATGTGGAAAGTCATTTATGCCACACACGCTTTATAAAAGTGACCCCTGATCTGTGGAGAGGTGACCCCGCTCACAGTTTAAGAATGCAGGTTTTACTAAGCATTTTTGAGAAATAATGATAACAATTACAACAAACTGGGATTCCAGCCAAAGCAATAACACTAGTACTATGGTAGTATAGTAACAAGCTCAGTGTTATGGTAGGCCTAAATTCTAATAATTCTACACTCACTGCAAAAGCCTTTATCACTTGTTCTGTTTTAAATGCATTTCTGTAGGATACTCTTCTGTGCGGCTGAGCAGTCTTTGACACTGTGCGATCTGTTTCCTGGTGTGAGTGAGAGGAAGGCTCCAGCCCTCAGAGACATAACACTTGAGCGCCTCCTGCAGGAAGGACTCTGCACGCTCAGGGTCGCCTTTCCTCCTGCACACAAATGCACAAAACACACACGTATGAAGTCTGTGAAGTTTAAAGTGCATATGACAGGTTCTCATGTTATTCTAATTATGACTTGGTTTGGTGAGATAGTTCCTGTGGTAAAACTATGATAAATATTTACATCAGTTAAAATGGCAGTTTGAGGGGGAAAAAAGTTGATAAAAACAGAGCATTTACAAAGAAGCACTGAGGTCTCACAGTGTCATCACTACAAACAAATCCATCCAAAATGCAAGGACAATTTACGCACAAGGAAGACATTTTTCTTACCGTATAAACTGGACTTCTCTCAAACTGAAAACACTCTGTTTCACCTTGTGGATGTCATATGATAATACAGGAAGTGTTCCACTGTGTTTTAAAACTCCATACACCTTCACTAGAATCTCTGGAATTGCTCATCTCTACCGAATTAAAGGTTAAGGGTAGCTGGTAGCTGTTCACTTAAAACTACCACTACATGACATCACAAGGTAGAACAGAGCATTTTGAGCTTTGGAGATGTAGACAGGGTAAAGGGTAGAGCTGGGCGATATGGCCTAAAAATAAAATCTCCGATTTTTTTACAAAAAATCCGATTTCCGATTTTAATCGATTTTTTCTCTGCCTTACTCAAAAACAAATAACAGATGACAAATAAATGGCTCAAAACAAGTTTTAAGTTTCTTTTTTAAAATTTAGGATTAAAGTGCAATCTGACAAGCAAAAAACATACTTGTAAGTGAAATGGCAGACCAGGCCATTGTAAACACTTTTAGAAAGTTTTGATCATATTGCTGCCGCTGTCTGTTGTCATGCAGATGAGTCTTCTGCAAGTTTCCACGAAGTGAAAGCATCTTTCAATCCTTGCACGATTAATCCCCCCTTGTGATCCTCGGGAAAATACACTGTTTGCAGACAAACGCTTCGCATCGCCCAGCTACTATTAACAAAATGTACCGTTAAACTCAAGTAGGGCTGCATCGTTCGGCTGGACCACAGGTCAGTCGGAGCAGAAAAATACGACACCTCCTCTGCTCCGCGCCCCGCTAACTTACCCGTGTAGAGCGCTGCAGCGCATTAGTTCCGCTTTCGACGCTCGCGTGTAAAAAATAATACTAATAATTTAAAAAAATCGATTTTCATAAAAACACATCGTTCTGAACTGTAAATTCGAATTAATCGATTTAATCGATATATCGCGCACCTCTAGTAAAGGGTTGCATTTTTGATGAGGGAACAACATTATAACATGAGTTAAAGCTCAGAAGAGTCCATTTTGAGTAATACAGAATCTTTAAATTCATCTGATAGACTCAACTTAGTGACAGGGTCTGTGGCTATAAATCCATTTTTTACTAATAATAAAAGTCTCTGGAATAACTTGTTGTTGTTTATGCTAATTTCATTGTTTTCCCATTTAAACCCTTTAGTTGTGCATCATTTACAGTGGTGCGGATGACTCCAGGGCTCTGTGTGGGAGTGTTTACTTACTCACAATGTTAAAAAACAACAAGGCGCTTAAAATAACTGTGAAATGAATTATATTATTATCACGATTACTAGAGATCGACCAATATGGTTTTTTTTTCAAGGCCGGTGCCGATATCCATAGGTTAGAATCCTGAGAAACAGAATCTGGAGACATTTTTGGGCCAATTTAGACATACATACATATATACACAGAAATACATGGTTTAAATTTACTGCAAACTCACTTTTGCAGTCATTTTTTTTAACCACAATCCTTTAATAGTGCTGTCATGATACTAAAATAACGATCCAGATAACACAATGACAAATAAATACATTTTTTTAGCCAATAGATTAATTTTCAACATTAAAATCTACAACTTTTTTCACATTACCATACAGTCTTATATGTCTGTAATCCCTCAGTCGTCCAGGTAGGTTCCAGAATGATCCAGTGGCGTTTACTAGTCTATCTGCATCTAGTTTCAATCCTAGTTTTAGTATCTGATTAACAGATTACTAAACTGATACTAATTTCTGATTTTCAATACTTTTGACAACCACAAATGTTTAAGAGACGTGTGGTGGTCCCGTTTTGTGCAGTTATCTCATTGCACTAAAGTGTCCAAATAGAGCTCCATGTGTTTTCTTGGTCAAAACGAAAAATCACCCCCTACTGGAAATTTAAGGCCCATCCCAAATATGCTAAAAAGTGCAAATATCTCTAGATAGACTATTACAGCTGTGTGTCTTACATGTAAAACTCAGCCAGGCTTTTGCCCACCAGCCGCGCAGACCTCATCCGACTGATTGCCTGGTACATCTCCATAGCAGCATGAGAAAGATCCTTCAAAATAAAACACATTCAAGAATAAATGTGTGCTTTACATCAGCATTCAAAGAAACAGAACAAAGGAGACTGGGACGTACAAGATAGTGTCTCTCAAAAGCTTCGACCGATGATAAAGCTTCTTTTAGTTTCTTGTAAGGACTCTGTAGACTGTTGACTGTAAAAAAAAAAAAGGAACAAATAAATACACATGTAACCCCAGACAACACATTTTAATTAGATACTTAATATACAACCATTAGGATTGGGAATCTCTAGCCTGGCCTAAGAATGTACCAATACCCATATACTGGTTGGGCCTTTAACTGGATGTAGTAAGATTATTTCTAGGCTGATTTTGGTTTAGAATATCTCATAATGTTTGAACTTTTATTCATGCAAAGCGGTCAAGTAGTTATTTGAAGGAAAAATAGCAGTTACATAACACAGTCGGGCCTCTTGTGTAATATGTTACCTGTGTGTTAAGGAAATAAGTGCCATTTTCTGTCCCTGCACGGGTATCGCTTAATATTGGTTTAGATATTGGTATCAGGACTTAAAAAATGGATCAGTGCATCTCTAGCCTGGCCAAGCAAACCCTCGACCTCTCTGTATAGACTGAATGCAATGGAGGGAGTTGCATCCAGACTTTATTTATTCAAAGAGTAACCTTGAAACAGATGAGCGAGTTGTAACTAATGGCACACTGAGCAGTTGTTGCCATACTGCATCTATCCAACAGCATTTCATGGACTTCTATTAATGTTGGGTTTATTTCACAAGAACTGAAAGCTCAAAATTACCTGAAAAAGTATAGATCATTTGGGTACGGTAGTTACTACACATTTCCTTTAGAGTTGGCATTTGATTACAATAGCAATTAGAACCAAATAGCAATTGGTCAGTCCAGGATTCAGGAAATTAGTAAAACTAGTATTAAATGGTCACAGACACCTGGGGTTAAGAACATAACCCAGAATTTGTGTGTTGCTTTTCTGAACCACAGCCAAAGTACTGACGAGGTGAGGAGGCTGGTCTTGCTAGGCTAAGAGAATCACCAATGTTTTATGTCCATACCAGTCTCAGGCCTCTCATCTCCCAGTCCGGCCAGCAGATCCACAGTCCTGTTCAAGTCTTCGGACGTGGGCCCCTTCTCTGAGACCAGCCCACACAGCTCCCCCAGGCTCTTCAACTGTAAACGCACCCACACAATTACTCTAGGCCAGCACATAAGCGTGAAACAGGTACACCCTAAAGAACCAGGTGTTTTTCCCATGTATTTGAGCAAAATTGGTCTTGCTCCAGTACAGATATTTTGTATAAACACGGAGTCTGCTACATTCTGTCTGCATCTAATTCTAGAGCATTGTACCCTCTGAGAACCAGGAAGTGCATTGTTAGCATGCTAGTTGTTGTGAAAAACACTCATAAACTAGTTGCAAGGAATACTTAGGATGCTTGGAATGCATAAGGTAAGCTAGGAATAGCTGTGGACCACTGCAAACCGTTTAAAATGAACTTGTTCTGTTTTTCACATTTTTAAGATGGTAAAAATCAGGTACAGCACCTTTTGGACCAGTTATTGCGTTACCTTGTCAGTAGCATAGGCCCATAGCCCCACAGTGTGTGAACAGTTGGCTGCCAGCTGAGCCTGGTCACAGCAGCCTTCGATTCTGTGCAAAACCTCCAAACAGCTGAGGAACACCCAGCAGTCCAGCGCCCCCTCCAGGACAGACACCTGAACAAACAAGAGCAGATTATTATGTCAAAAAGGACGACAAGGTACACGGGAAAGACTCAGGTATACTTTTTCACAAGTTGTCAGAAGTGTTCAAACCAGGACCAAACTAGAACTGCATGTGCCCTCTGCATCACCTCCCAGGACTAAACCAGGACTAAATCCCGACTAAATCAGGACTAAACCAGTATCATACCTCCAGTAGTCGCAGCTCTTGTACACAGTTGTGCAGTAGTTCCAGTGCCCTTTGCGTCACCTCCCAGGGTCTTTGGAGGAAAATGAGGAGTGTGCACTGTCTGGAGAAGAGGTAGCTCCTGAGGTCCAGCAGACTGGCCTCTCCTCTCTGGATCAGGTCCCTCTTTTCCATGTCGATCGGACGCCGCAGCAAAAGACCGTTCCAACAACGGACAGGAGCACAGAACGAACCCAACCAGTTTGCTGTGTCTGGGAGGGAGAGAAGTAGCATCACTTATTATTATTATTACTACTAAAATTACTACTTATTATTAGTATTGTTATTACTTATTATTGCAAGACATGTGTGTGGGTTTTTATAGCATAGTGGGGACTAAAATCTGTACACACTCACATCATGGCGATCTGCCTCTTATGAACAACATGCTTCAAGTTTAAGATATGGGTTAAAATAGGTTAGGAAGGTTAGGCAAGAATTAACTATGAGTTTAGGATCACTCTGAATGACATGCAGAACTACTAATCCTGGGATATCAGTGGCTGTTATATACTTAGGACACATCATACCACAGAGAGTCATTTTGGGTTTATGGCAAACCCGTAGTGTGGCAACCCAGATAAAACCAATATGAACTAGGTTTAAATTTTTATTTTTATTTCATTATCTAGCACATACTATGCCACGATGATTCATACATGATTACTACGGGGTCATTCATACATGATGATTACTACAAAATAAGTTTAAGATGAATAAGATGAAAATGGGTTCTATATTCAGTAATTCTGAATAATGAAATTGTGTTCCCAGGGTCAAAATATGTAGATAATACTATAAAGCCGCATTCACCTCCGGCTCCGAAGTTGAGGACGTATTGTGTAAAAAGAGCGTCCAGTTCGTCGTATTGGACCAAAGCGTCTTCAAACTGCTGCAGCATCTCAAAAACAAAGGCCAGCTCCTCCTGAACACAAAATACAACAGGAAATTATTTATACATTTGAACTAATGCAACACAGGACTATATGAACACTCAGAAAATCTAAAGCAAAACTAGTACTAGTACTACTATTACCCTCCTAATAACTTAAAAAACTCTTAAAAGGTACAAAATGTACTTTCTGGAGGGGACACGTCACCTGGATGATTCCATGAAAGTTAAAACCATACTTCAGAACATTCTCCATGGAAACAGACAAGGCTTTATGCCATACTAATTAAAATGTGTTGTCTGATTGTAGCTAAAGGAACATTTCCATGAAAAGAAGCAGGAGGTCCACCAGGACAAGAGTCACATTTGTGGAGATGCAAGATGCATTTTTTTCAGTGCAAAAACAGAAAATTGAAAAAAACTAAAGACTAAAAAGTTACATACTGTGGCTTTAAAATATACAATTTAGATTTTTTTCCCATTTAGTTTTGAGACTTTTTTTTTTTTTAATATTTGTATTTTGTATTTGTGTTTCACACCCTACACATCTGGATGAGTACTAGTTTTATTACTTTTTTAACAATATTTTGTTTGTTGTTTCCCACACTTTACCTGGACCATGAAGTAGTCGCAGAAGCTCCAGCCGGGCTGTGTTCTCTTCTCTCTCAGAGTTCTCATGTCGTCCTCGAAGCGTCCCAGGTTTTTGGTGAAGGACATGAGCAGCAGTGTGCGGAGCTTCAGCAGCAGAGAGCTCCAGGACTCCTGAGAGCGAGAGGAGTCCTTCAGGGGCTCAGACAGAACCACACACCTGCAACTCACCACAGACATTCTGTTATATAAGAGTGTGGGTTAATTTAAAGTCAAAGAGACAATGCACACAAATGAGTGACCAAAAACATGATAAAAACACAAGACTCAACAAAGACATAGATGACAATGTTTTTTTTCTTTTGCATTTCCTCATACATTTAAGTGTAACTGATATAATCTCGTCAGATAAAAAATATTTAAGAAATGTCTTGGTCAAGACTACCTTAGGTGGAGGATTTGACCTGTTGTGCATGTTTTGGGTTGATTGGGGAAACTCGGAATCTTCTTGCTGTGAGGTGAAAGTACTAGCCAGTCACCTGTCGTTCTGGGTGTGACAGTTCCTCACCTGTCATTCTGCTTGTTACAGAAGTCACTGCGGATCTTGTCGATGATGGAGGAGCGCGGCAGGATGTTGGTCTTGTTCTTCTTCTTGGTTTCGTTGTTCTCCACAACGATGATGACCCAGTCCGCTGACCCGTGCGTCCTCAAGCTGTTCTGCCACCGCATCATGTCCTCCTTCACTGAGCTTTTGTACGCCTCCGTGTCCTGACACAGAAGGGACAGCGGGTTAGACGAGGATTGATTTTATTCCAGGCAATTGACCTTATTTCCACAGTTGCCACAGGCGCCATCATTGTCATTCCAGTCAGATGATTCTGCACAGGGCTGACGATCTCAACAGCATTTAAGTTCTATACGGACTTTTCAAACCTCCCACAGAAAGGGGCATCGTTGACATGTTAGTGCACTTTTACACAAATCAACCTACCTTCTTTTTCGTTGGTTAAACAAAATAAACAAAAAAAAGCATTGTGAAAGTGTTTTGTTTTGTTTTGTTAATGGGATGATGGGCAATTATTCTATTAGAACAAGCAAAAGTGGAAAAAAGTAAAAAAAAAAAAAAAAAAAAAAGGGTTGCCAGTTCAATTTTCACTAGTAACACTGCATATTGTGGGCACTGGCTCTATGAGAAAGACTCCCAACCCATATAAATGCATTTGTAGCTCTTGTAAATAAATAGTAACCAAACTGAAAAAAAAACACACTGCTGAACCAATAACTGATGAATGTAGAGGAGACCCAATACATCCTTAGACGGCCTGCTCCATGTGTCTAAATGACTTCTGTGTTGATGAGTGTTGAGAGCCATGAGCGAGTCATGAGAGTCATGTGTGACAGGTGATAACGACTCTGCCAGAGCACACGCTTTGATCCATTTATAAAACCTGACTGAAACATATAAACTCATGTTTCGCTGTTTACAGGGACATTAAATCTGAGCTGCCAACCACGTCTGCTTCCCTATACGACTCATTACTGTGACTGAGGTGGTGGTGGCTCGTTCACTGAGGTCCATTTGGTCTTCTGCTAATTATTTTAACAGAGTTTTTGGTGGGTAGAGCTTGTATTTTGTTTTGCACAAGCCAAATCAGTGATGGAATATCTTTAAAGCCAAATATAGACTAAAATAAAAGCATGTATTCTTTTTTATTTATTGCACTGGCCAAAAAATATTTAGAAATATGCATCCTTACTGTGAATGTGCTTACATCTCCATACACCTGACTTTTTTGTTGTTACTGGTTTATCAAGTTTATTTCAGCATTTTTTTATTTATTTATTTTTTTTAATGCTAAACAATGTTTATTACATTTATAATGGAAAATATTTTAGCTATAGATACACTGATCCAGCTTTTTCAGTTCCAAAACTAACATCACTTGTTCAGCCCAATATCCAATATCATCATACCAGCAGAGACTAAAAATAGCATTTCAAATCATTAAAACATGCCACATCTGATCCAAATGTGTCATGTGACTGTAATTATTCTGCAGGTAATTATAGAAACAGCTTTGTTTGATGAGATATTGTGGGGAAATTTTGATCTGTAAATAATAATAGTCATTTTATCATTTAATAGGAGGCTGGCGGAAACATATCCTGAAAACAATTGACTAAAAACACAAAATGCACCCAATGTATTATTCTTGGTCAATATTAGTTTTATCAATGGTCTATTCTTGTTGTTAAAATGCGTGGCCTGAGGTGGTAGTGAAATAAATTAGGTCTAAAAACAGAACTATTTCCAAGTGGCTTAAGCAGAGTGGAGGTTTGATCTGATTTCTTGTATGAGCTCTGATGCAACGGCTTCCAAAGGCGCTAAAGTCCTGATGTTGCACAATACAAGTACTTTTACTTCAAACTGCGGTTCACCACAACACAGAAGTGAGATTTCTGCAGGAGTAAATAAGTAGAATTAGAACTGTGCCAAAAATTGTAGGACTGATAGATCGCGATCTCTACTTTGGTCGATCTCAATGATAAGGAAAGCACATTTTAATGGACAGGTCAACAGCCAATCATGTGGCAGTGAGAGCACGTGGTGCTGAAGAGGATTTACGCTCTTGTTTAGGAAAAAGCAGCCTGTGCCACAGCGCGGCTCTTTATGTCTCCTCACGTGTTCACAAGTTTTGACTTAAATCTGCACAATCTGATCCAGCCCCAGCTCCTCACCTTTTCTCCTCTTTCTCACCTCTGTAAAGTAAACGGCAATTTTCTCACCGTTTATGAGTGAAACTAAAATCCTGATTTAGCGACTAATGCTGGTGTATGGAGTTTGAAAACACAATAGAGCACCTCCTGTATTACCACATGACATCACTAGGTGGAACACAGCTTTTTCTGTTTGAGAGAAGAACTCTGCCTAAATATGCAGGATCTGTGTGTTAAAGATGTGTGAATGAAACAAAACACAACTCCAGAAGAAACAATATTATAACACAGATCAGAAATCATTAAAAGGTGAAAACTAAGGGCTTAAAATCTTGATATGATTTTTTTTTTGTACTGTTCCAACTCCAGGTATGTTTTGATGACAATTCAAAATAATAACATGATAAAAAGTTTTAAAAAGTGTGTTGGACTAACTACATTTACATTTAAAAGCCGTCCTTTGTATGATATGAAACAGTGAACTTTGACCAGTCCAGTTGAACAGCACACAGAACAGTGTTCCCTGGAAAACTCATGACTCAACTTTACGGACTTCCTTAAATGCATCACGTGCTGACAGAGCTCCACTTCCTGTTTGCACTGCAATTCTTTTCCTAAACATGCTTTAACAAGTCCGTTTACCTTTGAGCGACCCACAGCGGCCCTGGGTCTGACTGGGGAGTGTTTCCAAAGGCCTGGAAAACTTTGCCTTGGATTGGAAGGAATTGACTTTGGAGGAACCCACTACCAAGACTTTGGAAAACACCACGTTTCCTGTTTCTAATAATTTGCTAATAAAAAGTAATGCTGGAATATTGACACTTCCCAGCTGATGTCATCAACATTCCCTGGGGGTGTGATGCTAACTGAAGGCATTGCTCTGTCTGAAGCTCTGTTACTCAAGTTAGACTTTAATCTGATCTTTATCTTAACACAACCTTTCCAGAAAGCGCTGACTTGGCCGGAACTACAACTGGTGAGCTGATTTGTCCGGTTAAACAAGTCCATCTCAAATGACATTAGCCAACAGTTTTTCAGTTTTCACCTTTTTGTTGTAAAATCAAACACAAACAAGACCATGTACTACACCATGTACCTGAACTCTGCTCCAAAGCACAAGCTTTTACTAACAGAGGATTGGCTGTAGACTTCTCCATTAAAAAGACACACCTGAACATTGAGAATTACAAATGTCTCCATCTCGTTTCAAATTCCAATTAATGTAAATTAAACAAAATGGCTGATCATGTTTTTGCAGTGTGTTTGGCCTTACGCAGCAGTCGGTCCAGTAGATGTGCAGAAAGGGGAACGTGAGCAGGGCCTTGTTTCCTTCTTTAGGCAGAAGCTCCTCTTTGAACTGCACAAAGTTGGCCTCCAGGTGGATCATTTTGGGGGCACGGCCGTACGTCCTTTACAAACATAACACAACATGCAACAGGTTTGAAAAACTGTGGTGAGGTTCAAACGTCCAGTTTGAAACAACTTTCTTGACTGGCACCCTGTCATTATAGTTTAGCATTAGAGAAATAGTTTAGGCCAAATAGGAATAGGACATTTTGCGATTTATTTTCATTTTAGGCATAAGATAATGATGCCACAGTTATCACAGTTATGTTTATTTCTTGAACTATATTCTCTGGACCTACCTCCTCCACTCCATGGGCTCTCGGGGCAGCTGCTGGGCCAGAGTGGTGTAGAGGGACGTAAACAGAGCCTGGTCACCAGCGCCTGACGGGAGGCACAGAGGGACAAACTTAAGCAAAAAGAAATAGATCTTTTACTACACCAGGGAGACTGTAATGTGAGAACACCAGTGACGCCAGATGATAAAGTAAGTAACAAAAGAAGAACACATTTTGAAGTGCGATATATTGCTACAGAAAATATCACAACAACAAACGACAATGTTGAAACTTTTGTGAACCACATACACAAACCGAAACCCTGTGAGTCCCAGTATGCCCTTTTTAAATGTACAATATTGATAAGAACACGAGTGTCAATAAATAAACCGCAGCATGAAACACAAATGGTATTGTGCTACATAAAAATTACAAAAGTGCAAAGAAAGCACTCATTAAAGGGGCCTGTCATAATCAACATATGGTTCAATAAATGAGACACAGAACATTAATTATTGTGGGTATTTTTACTGTTAGCACTAGTGGGAATCATTTTGTTGTTAAGATTTGAGGTGTATACAGTTAAATCATTTCTGTGACTCATTAAATGTTTCATTTATATATGGCAGTTCATTTTTCATTTAAGCAGATCTATTCTGCAAAATGGACTTTTCAGAGCTTTTAACCATGTTGTAGTCGTTTCCCTCATTTATCATCTCCAAGTTGTATTTGGAGTGATTTGTGCATGTTTGAGCAATCTATGCTGATCCACTCCCATTATCACCGGCATACGCCCACTTGATCTTCTTAATCAGTGATAAAATTCGGCTGCGTCACATAGTCATTTTGGTACAAATGGGGGGGGGAAAAAAAAAAAATCAACTACTCTCTAGTGTGATCTGCAGCTATTCATAGGAGGGGCTGACAACTTCACAGCTCTTTGTTGTGATGACGTCGGCTCTCATTGGGCACCACAGTTTTCTAACATGGAAGTCAGTGGACCTGAGGAAGTCATTTTAGATGAATATTGTGATTTAAAATGTGAAAACTATAACAATAGTCAAAGTGTCATAGATTATAACAATAGAGCAGACTCAAGCATAGTAGGTTTTCTTTAACAACACTGTATAGAATAGTTTTAGGGTTAAATCCTGCTTTAGGTGTGTCAGTGGCTTAACTGCATTCAGTATTATCGGTTATCATCTACATTTTCTTCAGCAAATCTGTCCCATGTAATTATTAAAGGACTTTTATTATAATTCCAACAGAGTGCCTTGGAATTTTTTGACCGCTTTTTACTCTATCACTGTAAGTTTTTATACTACAAGCTTGGTCATCTTCACTTTTTTCTTCAGCAATACTTCAAAATGTATTATGGTAACAGGCCTAAGGATAAATACATAATGTTCCATCCATCATTGTTTTAACTATACAAGTGGAATTATGGTGACAGGCCTAAGCACAGTAGACATTTCCCATTGGATTTTGGGCGTTCCTCTGAGCACAATCAGGCCGTGTCAGAGCACAGATGTGAAAGTGATTAGACAGTTCCATGCCAAAGTGTGAAGGGGAGAATAAAGAGGAGACTATAAATATTCTGGGCTCTGTTTGGACCGGCATTGGCTTGCGCAGAGTTAAGTTCAGCTCAGGCAATAGTATAGATTCAAACTGTAGAAAATTAAAAAAAAATTAAAAACTTTAGACTAATCACTATTGGCTACAAGCTAAAAAGTTAAACAATTATCGCAAAAATAAAAAGTAATTGGAATCATACACATTTTTCCAGTTTAAACTTATTATAGAAGCGCATGGCAAGAAGCTGCAGGTAACAACATCCAATAACTACTCTGAAAACTCACTAATAATTGCCCCTAAAGTCCTCAAAAAAAAAAAAAAAAGAAAAAACAATCTTGTTCCCACAACATGTAGCCCTATTCTGCAGTATATTTGCCCATGAGTCTTTGGCCCAATCCAAATTCTACCCCTTAGCACTTTGCCTTAGCCCAACCCTTTGATTTTGCGCGCTCATGAGAGACAAAGGGATACCCAAATCTCCCCTTCGCACCCCTTCGAATTGAGCAAACTCAGATCACTTCAAATCAAGGGTTAGGAGAAGTCTATTTTTCAGTATCAAAATCGAGTTTGAATTTTTTTCTGCAGTATATTTGGCCATGCGTCTTCAATCCAGTTTATATTACAAAAGAGAGACCTGGTTTAAAGGGGCATTTTCTGATCTATCCTATAACGTTATCTCCTCATCACAAACATACCTGGGGTTGTGTTTTGTTTCATTGACACATGTTTAATGACATCATAAAGTGGAACAAGCAGCATTTTGAGCTTTGGAGATGTAGACAGGCTAATAATAAAGGGTTACTCAAACGTGTGAATGAAACAAACACAACCCCAGGTACGTTTTTGACGAGGTAACATTATAACATGGCTTAAAGCTCTCAAGAGTCAATTTTGTGTAATATAGGACCTTTACCAGAGTGAGTGCCAGTCCAATGAGAAAGCTCCCAGTGTGGTCCTATTTCTGTTCATGGCAGAGACAATAAAAGCAGCAGTGAAAGTGAACTGAACCCTGCAGTCCTGAGAGCTCTCCCAATGGGTGAGCTGCAGCTATAACCTCTACCTGCATTCTCTCGCTCTCATTATAAACAGGGATGCACCGATCCAATACCGGTATCGGATATCGGCGTCAATACTGAAAAACTTGATGGATCGGATATTGGCGATCAATATCTTGTTTGGACATATAAATTGATGACACAGTTTGATCAGTTTTGTCTTATTTTGTTTGTTTTCTTGTCTCTGCCCAGGTATCGGTTAATATCGGGTATCGGAAATGGTATCGGAACTGAAAAAGATGGATCGATGCATCCCTAATTATAAAACAACAGACCACATGGGAATATTGAAAATCATATTCTATTGTCTTTTTTATTATCATCGTGGTATTGGAATCAGTGTTGAGTTGTCTTTTCCTTTATAACAAAAGTTGTTTTTGTAGTTTCAATTATTTGTTTTTTGATTACAGGTCCTTCTTGTAAATTAGATAGTAGAAGGAACTGCAATTAAAGGTGCACTGCGTAACTTTTCTGGAGAGAGTCCTCAAACTGCTTCCATGGAGATGTAATGCTTTGGTTTAAATTGTCCACAGTATGGTACTAAACTAATGTGACTTGCATTTATTCAACTGCAGGTGTTCTCTACTGCTCAAAAATACCTTAAAAAAGTGGGGGTCGCCTCTCCACAAATCTAACCTGTAATTTGGATTGCGAGTCTCCATGGAGTTTTTTAAGATTATGGCCATACTGTGGAACATTCTAGGCACATCTCCATGGAGACAAGCAGGTGATGGGCCCTCCAGTGGACAAGTTACACAGTGCACCTTTAATGCAATAGAAAATGTTACTTTGGACTCGTCTTTGAATCAAATGCAGAAACAGATGTTGTTGTGAAATTATTTTGCACAATTTAGCAATCCTGAGATTCCATACACGTGCTTCTCAAATGTGCAAACAACGCTGTCAGTATCTTACGGATGCTGCTGATGCAGAACTGTACAACGCTGACATCTAAGGACTTCAATCCGAATCAATTTGTCCAGATCAAATTTAGACCAAACAGCAAAGATACGTGCATTTTCATCAATTATCTTTTCTACTTCCAGTGCACTACATATGACCCACAACCTCCTATTAAGAGGAGACAGGCTAACTACTCTGCCACAGGAACACAGGGAGGACATGCACACTCCACTCCGAGAGATAAGCCTGAGAGGAGGCATCAGGAGTCTAACCCACAACAACAGACTTTTTTTTAAATATTTGCAGTAGATTTTGTCCAGCTGTAGCACTCTTAGGTCAACAGTGTGTCCGTGTAGTGGAGGTACGACCTTTAGGAATTTGTTTTCAAGTAGGTTTCTTTGAAAAGCCTTCTAACAGATACTCTGTATCAACATTCTCTGGGGGTGTGATGCTAACTTGAGGCTCTGCTCTGTTTGAGGCTCTGTTAGACTTTATTCTGAGCTTTATTTTAATGCAATTTGATCAGAAAGAACTGACTTAGTTTTGTTGTACAAGAGGCAAGTGTAAGTGAACAAATGCAAGATAATGCCATAGCTACTTTAGAAGATTCCAAGCAAAGCAATAACATCTCTATGGAGACAAGCAGGTGATGGACCCTCCAAAAGTTACAGAGCACACTTTTATAACACAACACATTTATGTCAGATCACACCTAAAAAAGACAACTTAAAGGTGCACCATGTAACTTTTCCGGTAGAGGGTCTGCCACCTGCTTCTTCTCAAGTATGGCGTTACATCTTTACAGAGAGAACAGGTGACACCATGTGGCCTAGTTACATGTCAGATCTGTAGAGAGGTGAGCCCACTCACAGTAAGAATGCAAGTTTTTAAGTCAATAAAAAAGCCATGTTATTGATTAACTGGAAGACGGATATGTTTAATGCCATACCAGGACATTCCACACAAAGTAATAACATCTCCATGGAGACAATCTGTTGTCCTCATAAAAATCCTAGCTTCTTTAGTGCGCAATGATACTTGACCTGACAGTGAACGCATTTATTCAATGTTTTCACTGCTCTCATTTATTATTCATCTAGAAAAACAACAATTAAAACCTACCGCCAACTCTCTCAGCAGCGTCACAAGACATAACCACAAGGAAGAAATGCCAATTAGCATCTGACCATCACACACATTGAATAGTACCATACATTCACTAAGCCTCACCCCTGGATTTTGAACAACATGTTTCTGGACGACATCACGCTAGTTTCCATCAATTGATACTTTGCAGCTGATGTCATCAACAATCCCTGGGGGTGTGATGCCAACTGTAGGCTCTGTTACTCAAGTTAGACTTTAATCTGAGCTTTGTTTTAAGACAGTCAGACCATAAGGTGGAACTACACAACAGGTGAGCTGATTTGTGCTGTTAAACAAGTCTCTGACACATAGTATTACAGTCACAAGCTAGCTACAGTCAGCCACTCTCATCTTTTTTGTTGAAAATCAAACACTTAATCAGGACCAAGAATGCTTGCATTGATAACAAGCTGCTGAAAAAGTGAAAATTCACCTTTTTTTGGCTGTGTTTGCTAATGTGTGCATTGTGTCACCATGTTGAATCTGCTCATTTCTGTCATTTCAGACGAGACACAAAGATCTCACTGTATTACAACGAAAATCTGCATTTTAACCATAATAATTTTAGCTGCCACCATCTGTATTAAATATTATTGGGTCAAAGAATGAACCTTAACCCATCTATATAGCACCAATAGCCTTTGAATTGAAACTGTAAAAGATTCAAACTAAAATGTAGGGATGTAACAATAACCAAAATATTGTGATATCGTATCGTCAAAAGTCTCAGTAATATCATGGACCATCACAATATATTGAATCTCAAGTCTCTTTGCTTAAATTCATTGTTTTGGGGCAGCAATAGCTAAAAGAAACAGAGGGAACTACATGAATCATGATCCTTTGCTCTGTTTCCGTCCTATTTACAAGATGAAATAACTTATTAAGCACTTTTAGATTGTAAGGAAAAAGTTGTATAATTCATAATTTTGTTATCCTCTAGGGCTGAACGATTTTAAGAAAAAATTGAATTGCGATTTTTCTGGCAGATATCTCGATTTCACGATTTTTTTCAATGCACATGAACATTCGCAAGCATCACAGAAACTTGCATCATACCATTCAAACACTAAATTCCATAACTGTAATGCAAGAATGAAAACTAAAGTCAAGAATGTATTTCAAATGGCCTATTTATTAAAAAGAAACATGCTATACAAAGGGTACATTGAGTGCTTGAGCAACAGCAGTTCTTACAACTGAAGAACCAAAAGAGCCGTCTATGGCTCAATTTAAGTAGAGCAAAGAAATACGGCTCAGTCGTTCTGCTTGACCACAGATCAGTAGTTGTGGCATAATACTCCACATTTTCCAGCTCTTTCACCACCTTTTCTTTACATTCTGCGTACAGAATGGATTTTTATTTCCTACGAGGAGGACTCAAATAATAATGTGTTTAATGCAGCTTTGCGCACATTTGTTTACGTTTTACAGAAGCGAAACTTAAAACCACATGGCTCATTTGCATAAACTAGAAGCGCTGAAAAAACAGCTCGCTTCTTGTGCCACTGATGGTCAGCTTCTGTCGAACTAAAGGGCAGGACTCAGTGGAATATGCGTGTTCTTTCTGTGACTGAGGGATGTTCTGCCTATGATGAGTCTGTTCTGTGCTTCTATCGCGTTGGAGATGGTTCATGTTAAACTTTTCAGAGATTATACGTGTGCAGGTCGTACGTGTGCAGTGCAGTTCTTTATTTCACTCATGCACTTTATTTATGTTGCTACTGTTGTGATGAAAAGACTGAAAGGTGTAAATAATTCTCTTAAGACTCGCGCTTATGAGCTGTAGTGGAGGATGGTGCGCTTGTTGTTCTCTGGGAGTTGTAGTTTTGCCTGTAGTTCCCTCGCTGGGTAGCGCTGGTTTACATGTCAAAAGGATTTTGTGGCTCCGGGTGTTTTTTCTGTGGGAGACGGTCCAAATGGGTCTTTGAGTATTTAAGGTTGCCGACCCCTGCACTAAACGTTTCACTGGACTTTCTCGCCGTGCACTCGTCATGCAAATGCGCGTATGGCAGTATAAATTGGTCGTGTTTCCACTGGATGTGGCAACTTTAGCACGACGTGTTTTGCATAGCACCTGTTTCTGATGTTCGTCTGCAGCCTCAAACCCGAAATACAGAAAAATGACCGACGTGCTGTTTTTCTTTGGGTTCAAAACCCCAGACTCCGCTTCTGGTCCCACTAAAGTCATTTCTGAAATTGATGACCAGCTACACTGATTGGAGTCGAGAACACGTGACCTGTGCTGCCGCTTCTGATTGGTGAGCTCAGCAGCGCGGCAGGGAGGCGATGTACATGTGTGAAATAGTTGACGAAACAAAACCTGGGTCAGTTAGGAGCGCTGCAAAAAACCGTGGCTTTAACGATCCCAAAATCGTGTCTGAGATCGCGATTTTCGGTCTAAAACGATCGTTCAGCCCTATTATCCTCTAAAAAAATACCACAATAAATATCGCACAGAGAGATGCATATCGTGAAAATATCATACCGAGAAATTTAGATATCGGTACATCCCTACTAAAATGTCAGCCAATTAGAAGTATTTGGAAAGTACAGAGTTAAGGAGGCCACAATTAAACTTTTAAACTGTAGTAACCTGAAGAGGTAGTTATACACAGATCATTAACATCTATTACTTTATTGCAGATACTATGTTTCAAAACTATTTCATTATTGCAGCTCATGTTTCAAAGACTTTGTACATTTAGAAATGGGTTTCATGGGAATAGCGTGCGTTTCCGTTATTGTGTTATTGTGGCATACGGTAGTTTCAAATCAATATTATTGTTTATTGTGATAAGAGTTACCACCTGTTCCTCTTTTGGATGCGCTGTACAGCACTTTAGGCCTCTGTCCTTCGCCCCACGTATTTAGAGAATGTTCCACTTATAAACAAAATTGAGATTTGCTTAGAAAACGTGAGAATCTATTTTCCTCACAATAAATCAAAACTTCCAATCTCTCTGTGAGTTACGATTAGCACCGAATACTACGCTACCATCTGGGATCCTTATGTATCAAAGGACAAGAATAAACTTCCAGAGAAGGGCAGCACGTTTTATAACTTCGGACTATGATCCAAAAAGCAGTGTAGTAGGTATCGAATACTGATACTGAAAAAATAGCTGGATTGGATATCTGCTTTCAAATATTGGTTCTGCAGATATCCTGTTTGGACATTAATGCAACATGACGTTTACTGATAGTAGTTGGCAAAGAAAGTCTCATAAAACTTTTACCTATCTATACAAGACAAATAACAGCTACATAACCCATTTGGATCAGTTTTGTTTTATTTGTGTTTAAAGGAAATAAATGCTTTTCAGTCTCTGCACTGCACAGATACTTAAAGCTATAGTACAGAAATCGGTATTGAAACTGAAAAAGCTGGATCGGTGCATCCCTACCCTACCCTACCAACGACTTGTCCTGATGTATAAAATGACCAACCAACTCGAGGCAGTACCCACCTCACTCTACCTGACCATCGAACCAGATCCAAACATCTATACATCTATATAAGTATTGAACCTTAAAACCTTACAGACCCAGTATAAGAACTCTTTTCCATGCATTGTCCCAGAATGGACTCAACTACCATCTGAAGTAGTTTAAACCCAACTTTAGACACCTTTCAAAGTTGACGAGCAAAACCATAACATCACGTCATCCCTTCATCTGCGAGATATCCATTTTGAGTCTGTCGATTAATGAACCAGACCCAGAACTGATCAAACTGACAATCATCTGGTGTTATAACAATTATCAATGAGCTTTTTAATGTCCCGAGTCAGAACTTGCATGTGCCACCTTCAAAATCTTTTTCAACTATTTTAAATGGTCGTCCCATACTAAAACAACATACATGGATACTATACTAACAATCCTGCCCTTGATTAAACGTTACACGGTTGACCTAACAAGAAAACTATACATGGTTTCACTGTACTGCCTTTGATAACAGTGCTATGTAGCGCAGCAAGATTAATCACGATCAAATCAAAATTGCAATTAAAATGGACGCAATTACCAAATCACAAAGGCTGCAGTTTTTGAAGAACAATTTTCTCTACAAACACCACCATATGTTTACGTCTTAATCTGTATAACAACTGCTATCCCTGTAGGTTAGATCTGTACAAACATGCTATGAAGTGTGATTCTTGTATTAGTTTGTCAGTTCATATTTCAGTCTTTCTGCCAGTTCTCCGGGGCACGTTTGGAACAGAATTTTATCATTTAAAAAATAAATAAATAAATAAATAAAAAATCGCACATCTAATCGCAATGCTTGTGAGAAAAATCACAATAACAATAACAATATTTTTCCCCAAATCGTTGAGCCCTAGTTGTGTGCAATCAGTATGATACTAGGTTCTCATGATGTGGTTGTTGGTGAAATGCCCTGGCCTGCAGCTGTATGCCACACCTGACACATGAGATTGAAATCATTTTACATGAGTTCCAACCCTGCAGGGCCACGCACCTGTGAACTGGGACTAAAAATGGAACTAGCGCTAAGTGGACACTGGACTGGCCCCTCAGGACTTAAAATAAACCACTCAGGAAGATTCCAGAGACGTCCGGGGATTTATGAATGAAAACTAACTACAAACATGTGGTAAATAAAAGCAGGGAATAGATTTTGAAGTGAAGTGAAATCTAAGCTTGTCCAGGCTGTGGAAAGGCTAAGGGTAAACTCAGACTGCAGCATCCCGCTTTGGCGCTGGGTTCACGGCCTGTCAATCTCTGGGTTTAAGACGCCAAGAGGCTAGGACCCGTGTTATCCGCATTGTAGACACATACATGAGAAGGGAAAGCGCGTCCAAAAGGCAGCCCGAACATGCACAGATAAACGGGACATATGAAACCGAAGCGCCCTCTCCTCGGCACCGCCAGGCTAAAGCAGCTAGCAAAAGGAAGCTAATGCACTGAGCTAGCTGTCAGGAGAAATGTAGCAGTAACTCACATGTCACGATCGGTTTGTTCTCCATGGTGTAGATGATCGGCTTTTCCTCTGGACACTCCATATGTGTTAGCGGTGCCGATCCATGAAAATGACATACAAACGCGGCTTTATTATTAGTAAGTGCTTATCTCTGCAGTTGTGTTGAATCGATGGGGCCTGTGTCCCCACTGCACTCCGGAAGTACGTCACCTGTGCGTCAGTGACGTAGTAACCTCTTATTTTTATTTTTTTTATTAATACTATTAATTAAGATAATTAATTTCACCTAGATCTTTATTAAATCAATCTTTTTGCTATTATTTTTTTCAATTTCTTTTTTTTTCAAGTTTTTTTTTTTTTTTTTTTTTTTTTCTTGATTTACGCACCTGGTTTTTATCTC
>CM057099.1:24970114-25082614 GCA_029959045.1 Taenioides sp. WSHXM2023
TAACGTAAACTAAATAAAGAGTGTTTTTTTATTAGCATTTTTACTATTGGAATTGGTATTGAGAATCAAGTCTATACCTTAGTGCTGAAATCAATTTTTAGAAAATTTGATCAAAACTATACTTACACTTTTATCATTTGTAACAATTTAATCAATCTTACCAGCTCATGATTTGGGAAGAAGACATTGTCCCTGTCCCTTAGGCTTGAAATGACATTCCCAACATTCCCTACAATGGACGCAAACACCAGCACCGCAATGAGCAGATCTGCTATCATAAACAAGTACTCCTCCTCTCTGTTGGGGAGCGGAGTGTCCCCAACCGTAGTGAAGATCTGCGCCGAAAACCAAAAACAGTAGAAATATTGCCGTCGCGTTGAAGCAAAAACCTGGATAGAGATGTTTGGATACACCCACTTATCACTACCAAATCCAATGTAGTTCGAAAGGGCGAAATACAAACAAGCGTTCCAGTGGATAAGTACAAAAATATATATCATTAATTTGGAAATTCTGAACGTGTTGGGGTAGGAGGTTCTCGTTTCCATGCGATCCAAAGCTTCGTTGAGGCGTGGAGTGCGTAAAAGCCGGTTGATTCGCACTAGAGGAGTCTCAATCCCGAATGCAAAGTAAAGGAAGTCCGTTGGGAGTAAAGATACGACGTCCCGAAGGAAAAACCTGGAGCGGAGATAGTGTTTTTTCAGTCTGGTTGGATCTGTGATGAGGATGCCCTGGTCCAAGTAACCTAAAAGAGCAAAGGTGGGGTTAGTAACAAGTTATGGACTGGGTCATGAAGATATACAAATAACTCTGTAGCCTATGATTATGTAAAGGTTTGCCTATTTTTTCTTACCATAATTAAAGAGTCTATATTAGAATATTTTCTGATCCATGTTGTAATGTTGTTTCCTCATCGCAAACATATCTAGAGTTGTGTTTTGATTCATTCACACGTTTAACACACAAACCCTGCATATTTGGGGATGAATTCTTCTCTCAAATAGAAAACACTCTTTTCCACCTTGTGATGTCATGTGGTAATACAGGAAGTGCTCCACTGTGTTTTTAAACTCCATACACCTTCAGTAGAATCACTTGGATATTTTCAGTCCTAGAATTGCCGATCTCTACTGAACTAAAGGTAAAAAAAGTAGCTGTGCCGCTTCATGACATCACAAGGTGGAACAGAGCATTTTGAGCTTTGGAGATGTAAACAGACTAATAATAAAGGGTTGTGTGAATGAAACAAAACACAACTCCAGGTCTGTTTTTGATGAGGTACCAACATTCTAACATGGCTAAAAGCTCACAAGAGTCAGTTTTGCGTAATATTGGACTTCTAAAGGTGACTTTTCTGTTGGAGGGTCTGCCACCTGCTTGTTTCCATGGTGATGTCAGTGCTTTTCCTTGAATGCTGACTTTCTTCCACAGAATGGCATTAAATGTATCTACCTCCATGGAGACAAGAAGGTGACGACACCAGGCTGCAGGTTACAGGTCAGATCTATGAAGAAAGTGAGCAAAATAACGGTCTTTTATTTCAGTTTTTACCTCAAAAAACAAACAAATCTGGGAAGGAGACTGGGGCCACGCTGAAAAGTATTGGTACTGGCTAAGTAACACTGTCAACCGATATCGGAAAAAAAAATTGGTTGATATTTGCCGGTACGATACATCACCCATTTCGACTTAAAAATAAAACAGTACCTGTGCGCACGGTGATGACCATGTCTACTACATACATCATGTCTGACAGATAGTCCAGGGTCAACCACACAGGCAGGTAGTTCAGAGCAATGGAGGTGAAGCAGGTCCTGAACAAGTTTAAATACACATATAGAGATTTACTGTAAACACTGTAAACACTTTTCTACAACATGTCTATCAAGAATTGAGATGGGGCTAGTTCAGAATTATTTATTTAATTATTGGTTCTATCCTTTGGAACTTGTTTGAACAAATTATTTTCTTATTTGAAGCAAAACTGTCCATGGAGTAAGATTTCCATAAATATTTAGTTGTCTTTTCAAGTTTTCGTACTGTACTTTTTAAAAAATGTATATTCAAATCCTGAAGGCAGCCATCCTTTGCTTTGTCGACAGTGCTGCAAACAATTGGTCTTCTCAAAATGCATCAAAAGCAATGATTAAAGCAATTCATTAGTTACTTGAAGTTTATTTTTTGTTTACTGCATTGCATATGTGCTCATTCATTGTTTTGGTGCCTTCAGTGAGAATCTACAGTGTTAATAGTTATGAAAATAAATGAAACAACTTTTGACTGGTCGTATAAACCAATCCTAAATATCTCAAAAAAGGGTAATATTTTGAATGGCAAGCTATTTTAACTCCTGTAGATATTCCTTTACGCGGTGTAGAAACTAAGCAAATAATGTGTATAGTGAATATTGTTGACATGTTTTACCTTAAAATAATGATGACCCAGTTGTAGACAATGGGGAAGATTATGATCTGAAGCCACACATAGTAAAACTGCTCTGCGGGGTCCACCACCCACTCTCTCCAACTGGAAACAAGAGAGATTTTTACAACAATAATCACAATACTTCAATTCCAAAACGTTATACTGTTCCAAAATTCAGCTCATGAAAATAGCATCTGTACACAAATGGAGTAGTGTAGTAGTCTTCTAGGTAATTATGGATGCTAAAAACTATTTAGACATTTAAAGGGCTCATATTACACTATTTTCTGATGTATGTTATAATGTTAACATACCTCGAGTTGTGTTTTGTTTCAGTCACACATGTTTAACACACAAATGCTGTGTATAATAAAAAAAAAAATACACACACACACACACACACACACACACATATATATATATAATCACTTACTTCATTTTTGTGAATGCACTGCTTTGCTCCTCTGTCCGGTTCTCTTCTTCCTCTTGTACATTTACCCTCCTCCTTCTGTGCCAATTCAACAGCCTTTGCCACTGGTTATTCCTGACGGTAACATTACCCAAAGCGTCCATGTTATACCCTGATTTCTGACCCTAAATTTTGCTTTTCTTCGTAGTTCTCCCTCCTTTAAATGACTAGGTGCTTCCGACAGTCTTGCTTTCCATGTTGGTGGAGTGATACTGGTCTCCATGGAGGAGGGCAGGGTAACAACAAGTGCCATGATTCCTTGGGGAATGGCTTCTCCAGGACAACTCTGTCCTTTCCACTCAGAGGCTGCTGTTATCACAGTCAGACCAATGACAGCAGCTCTACAGGGAGTAAGAGGAGACAAGAGGGTCATTGAGTCAGTCCTAATGTAGGAACTGATGTGGACAGGTATAGTACGCATCAGTGTGTTGTAGTATAGCCCCAAAGGAAAACATTTATATTTTAATTCTAATTCTGTTTATTTAATTCCTGTCCACCAAAAGGTGGTGGTATACCCATAAAGCCAAAAATCATCATATAAAGCTTAAATATTGCCTATATTTTCTCCATGGAGACACAAGGGTAAATTACAGGTACATCTTTAGAGAGGCAAGCCGCTCTACGAATGTTTTGAAGGTATTTTTGAGCAATAAAAATGACGTAATTGGAAAAATGTAAGCTACATGTTTAATACTATATACTGCAGTGCAGCCATTCCCAAATGGCTGCCCGTCGTATTTAATATTTTACTCTACATATAAACCAATGTGTAAGGTTTCTACTTAAATGTATATATTAAAACAATACATTCCGGTGGGCTTAATACTAATATAAAGAAAAAGAAACAAGTTCCATGCTTTATAAACATAGCTGAGGAATGCAAACCCCATAGACATTTAATTAGATTTCAATCGGTTACATTAAAATCTAAGTTAGATAGAAGTTTGTTAGCCCTAATACCAGTAGACTACATCTTTGTTATATATTTATATAGCTTTATAATTGTATATTTGCATTTGATTTCCACCTTCGATAATTGCTTAATTGTGTCATAAATACTTTTGTAAAGTCTGCCCTTCGCTCCGCGCGCCGCTCTGACTCATCACAGGGGGAGGAGACAGGACCAAGATGGCGGCTGCGGGAGCGACCAGAGCGTTTGAAAATCCACCAAATCGGATGTTTATCTGCGGCTCACGGGATGCACAGTGACTCAGAGGAGAAGAGCTTCGTACCCGACTGTCATGACTCCATATGCGCTCACAACACCACTGTCTTCTGGATATCCGAGCTGTTTTAGCCCGTTTTGCTATCTGACATTGTGAATACATTAGTTAGCAGTTAGCATCCGAGCAGCGCTAACGACCACTTAGCATCAACAACAAGCCCACTGGAGAGCACTTTTAAGCCGAAACTGCGACTATTTTACAATTTAGACACACATAAGGTAAGAAACAGTATATTTTCAAGTCGTATGCGCAACTGACACGTGAAATACTTGAATGATCGCAGTGTAATGTTGATATTTCTAAGCTAAGTGCTAATTAGTAGGGGTGTATCTTGGAGCTGCTACATCATCTCCATCGGATTGAACTGATTTCTGATTCGTAGCAGATCTCAGTGCTAATTATGATGAAATCTGGTTTGAAACTTGTACAAAGTGCTAGTAAAATGTCTTAAATGTATGATCTGAAATTGGGGGGGATAGTGCTGGAAACCCGAGCTGTGTGCACTATAAACAGGCGCAGAAGTGATTGATTTGTGACAACGCAAAATATCTGAAGTTTCTACACGTGCGATAGTGGTGTTTACTCAAGATTTTCAAAATGTACAAATGAAAGCCTTAAAGGGCCAATATTGCACTATTTTGTGATCTATGTAATCATGTTGTTTCATCCAAATCAGGCCTGGAGTTGTTTTATTTCATTCACACTCGTTTAACACACAAACTCTGCATATTTAGGCTGAGTTCTTCTCTGAGATGTAATTATATTTTAATAGATTGTGTTCAAAGTGGACATTTTAAACATTCACATTTATGAGAAGATGGAAATATCAATTGGTAATTTAATACAAGGATCATGTATTTCAGATGATGTTTTTTAAGTTCTAAACTACAGAGTTAGCAGTTGTTGTTTTTTTTAGTTAATTAGATGGGTTGTTCTGTTGGTTGTAAGGACTTAATTAAAGAGTCTTTCTGATTTGCTAATTGCTATTTCGATTTGATTGCAATTAATCCAGCAGCCCTACTACTGTGCCTTAAACTGTTTTTAGTTTTGTTTCTCTAAACCCAGATATGAATTCGATCTGAAATAATGAAACTGTGCCAAAGTGGGTGCTATAGCCTAGTAATAGTGTAGGCTCGACTCATTATTTACAAATCATTGCAACAACTGATGTGTCTATAACTATAGGATCTGAGTAAGCTGCGTGATGTATTGCAGTGAATTACAACGTGATTATTACTTGTCTATAGATCTAGATATTGTGCCTTGTTTATGGTTTGGATTGGGAAAGCTTAAAGAGCATTCACTGATTTATGGAAAAATTGATTGTGTTAAAAAGGCCTTTAAATTCTAACTAGTTTACAATATTTAATTTAATATCTAAATTAGGATCCTCAAAGCAATAAAACTCTGGCTACGTGTATGTTTTGGTATTTATTTAGATGTGGTAAAAGTTCGTCAACTGTTCCTTCTTAACTAAAGCAATGTTATAAAAATACACTCATGTCTTCATCTATTACCATATGGAGAACCACTGTAGTCACTTTCATCTATTGAAGAAGTCAACTGACTGCGCTGTTAATAATTCAACGTTTAAAAGCAAAACAAAACATTGTATTGTATTGAGAGGTTTCTTAGTATTGGATATTCATTGACCCAGTCTAGTGTTTTTCTAGTGTTTCCTGTACAAACATGGTCTGAAATGTGATTCTTGTATTAGTTTGTCAGTTCATATTTCAGTCTTTTTGTCAATTCTTCTGAATGTGTTTAAAATGTGATTCTTTGAACAGAATCCTGTTATTTTAACATAAATCGCAAATCTAATCGCAATCACAATGTTTGTTAGAAAAAAATTGCAATTTTCCCATCATCATCAGGCTTGGAGTTCAGTCACCTTTTTCATAATTTTTCACTTTTCTAGTATTGATTCTAACCCTTGATCAGGTACTCAGTAATTCATCTGTAGTCTTTAGTATAAAAAATATAACATCTGTTATGTACTAGATATTTTATAGCTACTTTTAAAAAGTTCTAATTTTATACAGTTGGTTTTAAAGTGTTGATGCAGACATTGGTTAGTATTGGCCAAAAAGATCCATCAGATTATTTCAACTTAAACTTTCATTTAAAATGACTTTCAATTGCAAATAAAGTAAAAGATGTCTTCTTCCCTTCAGTCATGGCCTAGTTCCTGCTTTACTACCTGAGTGAGTGTTTGAAGCTTTGTGCGTGTTGTTGTAGTGAATGTGTAACGGTGTCATAAAGGGTTTAGGTCACAGCAGCTGCACTTTGGCTCAGATCTTTGTGAGAATGTCTCTTCTCTCTCCTCAGCTCAGCTCCTCTGTGTTTGTGTCACACCTGTGTCACTGTGGACATGTGTTTCAAACAGCTGTCAAAAAAATGACAACACGGGTTTCTCCAGCGTGTGCTTAAAGCACACCTTTTCTGCAAAATCGACATTTCAGAGTTTTTATCCATGTTGTAGGTGTTTCCCCTCACTATTTACACTCCTGAAGTTGTCTTTGTGCATATTGGAGCAATCTTTAATTGCTTATTTTCAAGACCTTATTTACACCGCCACTGGCACACACCCATTGCTCTTTACATTCTCCAATTTTATTTTCTTAATCAGTAGCATCAAATGTTAATTTTTACACAAATTAAAAAAACCCCACTGCTGTATAGCTATCCGTCTGAGGTGCAGACTCTTTGTTGTGATCATGTTTACGTTGACATCAGCTCCCATTGGGCACCACAGTTTTCTAACATCAGCGCATTTCTTTGAATATTGAGATTTAAAATGTCCAAATTATAATGATCCACAGTCATAGATTATAACTGTATATCAGACACAAGCACAATATGTCTTCTTGATGTGTTCAGAGGAAATGTACTGGCAACTCAATAGTCAAGGCTGTTGATCTGTTATTTTTCATGCCAGAAATGGCACGCTTTCAAATGATTTCCCCACTGCAGTTAATAGGCCTATCATGAAAACACAATTTGAAGCACGATTGCTACAGAGAAATACTGCGATAAACAATAATATTGAAACTACTTAATGCCACTGACACAAATTAAAATGCCTGAGCTGCATCCATGTTTATAATGGAATTGTACGCACGATAACCATTGAGCCCCAAAATATATAGTTCCAACTTTCATATATTGAAAGATAAGTTGAAATAGTAATAATCATGACTTGTCTAGGGGTCAGTAAAATATTAGGTTTTTAATTTTATGCCATTTATACAGTGATGCTAAAACATGTTAAAGCCAAAAGCTACCTTTTTTTTTTTGTTTTTTTTTAAATGCACTATGTGAAGGATCCATGCCATGCTTGTCTCCATGGTGATGATGTTATTGCTTTGCCTGGAATATTCCACAGTCTGGCAGTAAACATACGTCTTCAGGGAGATGCGTATATTTTTCAAGGAATTTCTGAGCTCTAAAAACACCTGTAATTAAAAAAAAATGCAAGACGGTTACATTTAATGCTATTGGAACATCCCACGCAGATGACAGACGCTCTTCTAGGCAAGTTCCATAGCGCACCTTTAGCTGTACGTCTTAAGCCCTATGTAACTGGCCAAACATACTCGATTGCCTTCTCATATCTGCTCCCTCCCTTTGCAGGAATCCACAGGTGAACTTTGGACACTGGGATAGTGGTTTATGGCGTTCCAGTATTTGACCAGGATATAATCAAAGAATTTTCAAGGTTCAAACACCTCACATTGCTGCTTTATACAATAACTGGGCCATATCATATTACCGGTGATCTATGGTCATCAATATGGGGATGATATTAAATTTGGCCTGAGCTGCAACAAATAAATAGCAGAATGAAGCAATAATTAACCATAGAAGTTACTTATTCTACCATCTACAGCTCAAATCTTCTAGTATTACAACTAAAATAACAAATATCTCTCCATTATTGCAAAGAAAATGTAAATGATAAATATTGAGTCAAAAGTATATTGTTCCAGCTTTCATGTAGTTGATAAAGTATTTGGTGAAATATAGGACCTTTCAGTTGCAGCCCTACTATTAATCTGCTAGATGAGACATGAGACTGGATCTACAAGAACAAGGCAAGACGAGATTTTGAATTGTGCAATCACGTTCTTAATTTTATTCAAGATCTCGCGAGATCTTGTGGCACGAGATCTTGTTCCATCCCCAATTTACAGATATATTAGCATAGTAGTTGTAGTATGGAGAATCGTACCTCTTCTGTTCTTACCATGGCCCTGATTGATACAATGAATATTTCATACTGCGTCATTATTACCTTATTGACTCACTCCGAGGAAATTGCTGTCTCTCTGGCTTCTGTTTCACTAAATGAACTTCATTGATCTGGAAAGTCCTGCTGCTGGTCATTAATCTGTTGCATTATTTGAGTTCTTACCTTGTCCATAGCTCGTGATTTCTTGCTTAGTTCAAACTGAAAATCATTAAATGTACCAAAAATAATAATAAAAAGTATGGGGAGTTGGGACTAGGGACGCACCGATCCAGCTTTTTCAGTTCTGATTCCTATTTTGATGTTATTGCTTGTTAAGTCTTACTGTACATACATTTATGTAATTTATGTCTTATTTGACACCAGTCTCTTGCTATTTTTTATTGATACAAATGTATAAGTTTATTACCATTTTTATATATTTTTTACTCTTGGTTATTTTAATGTCATATGATATGTGAGCTACTGTGTCCAAGTAATTTCCCTTGTGGGTCAATAAAGTCTGTCTAAGTCTCTGCTGATACGATATTAAACAGTGCCAGTGCAGAGACTAAAAAATTTTAATTTCCTTCAAACAAAAATAAAACAGACAAAACGGATCCAAATGTGTTATTTATTTCTCAAGTAACTGCAGAACAACTTTGTATGAATAAACACTGAGAGGCTTTCTGGGCAGATTATGACCAGTAAATGGTCTTTTTACATCAATTTATCTGTCCAACAAGGATATTGACTAATATTGGCCAATATCCAATACCAGTATTCAGTGCATCCCTAGTAGGAACCATCACCAAAAACATTAAATTGTTTTTCAGAAAATACATTTAACAAGTTTATCTGAAAGTGCCACTAATTTTAATGACATAAATTTAGGCAGTGAACAGGGAGCTGCAGGTGGATGTCACTGATAACGTGTTCAAAAGTACACAAATTAAATTAATACTTCTTTGTTTAGAATTTTTGAAGTGCCATAAACCCTAAATAACAAATGTAATCGCAATCTTTTTCCCCAAATCTTTCAGCCCCAGTGACAGTTCTTGTGTGTGTATGTTTACTTTGTTTAGGATTTTTTTGTTTATTCACAACTCTGCTGTGAGGAAAGCTACAGTTAATCCTTAAACACGTCTAACCAGAATATCCATCATTCTCATCTTAAACACACCTGTAGAAACCTAAACGTTACAGGGACAACCAGGTGAAAATGGTTTTAAATTGTGGGATACCCAGATGTATGTTTTGTGTTTCCCCCTATTGTTTATATTATAAAACAACCCACTAAAATATGACCAATATGACTAAATGTTGCATATATTTTCATTGCCCTTTGTCTAGTTCCTTTTATTTAGTTCAGAAGTTGCTCATGATACTCTGAAATGAATTTAGTATTTAAAATCCATCATGTATCAATAACGGTGGGAGTTATATCGAAACATTTATAATATCCCAATTGTTGTTTTGGAGAGATGCATATTTAAATCAAGTGTATCATCTAGGAGCCAAAGGAACTACATTTCTATAAAAACAAACAGGAGGCCAAGTAAGAGTCAGGTTTGTGGAGAAGTAAGCCTGCTCAAAGTATTTCTGTGCCGTAAACACAATAAAAAGTCTTTTTTTTTTCCTCAAGGCTTACCTCGCAAGTCGTGAAGGTGCACTAGTTGAAAATCATTGCTCTCATGGTCCTCTGTCTCCTCTCTTTGTCTCCACAGAGCAGCGTGGCGTCCTGACTGGATATGGAGTGGAGTTGCCTTCAGACTGGATGACACCGTCTAAAGGACAGGACTATTTTCCTGAACAAAACTTTAAACTTTTGACCACAAACTGACACCAAATAAACTGCCTGCTCACTGCTCCAACCACTTCCCCTCCTCCTTCTCCCTCTCTCTCTCTACCCTCAAACTCTCTCCTCTTTTTACTTCTTATTTCTGTGTTTTTAACTGGACGTCTTCATAAATCTTGACTAAACTTGGATGACCATGAGCTGGCTGAGCAGGCTGAACCCACGTGGTCCTGGGGCGAGAACCGGGCGAAATACTGCCCCCTCTGGCCACTGCATCGCCGACCCGGAGACCTGCCTCATGGTGTTTCAGAATCATTGGAGACAGGTAGGCTACTGGAGAACGCGTACCAGATCATAGAATGCATTTTATGTCTTATTTTTATATTTCAAAGATGACATATTATTCTATTAATTATAACTTGTCTGATTAAAAAAATATTGGGATTTAAACTTTTAAAGGTGCACTACACTACTACACTACTTCTATTGGAGGTTGTGCCACATGTTTATCTCCATGGAGATGCTATTGCTTGGCCTGAAATGTTACACAATATGGCATCAAATTTAAGAAAAGTCAAGTTACTGGTCAGATCTGTGGAGAAGATACCCTGCTAACATTTACAGCACGTGTTTTTTCATGGTATTTTGAGCAATAAAAATGCATAGACAAGGCAGATAACTTTAATGCCATACCAAGCAAAGCAGTATCTCCATGGAGACAACCAGACTGCAGAATAACCACCAGAAAAGTTACAACGTGCAACCTAAATCTGCACTATTCATTTTAATCAATCAATCAAGTAATCTGATCACATTTTCTAACGAATTACAGATGTTTGACTGTTAAACAATGTGAATGAAAGTCAGCTTTTTTGGTCATGGCTTCAATCGTAAAAAGTGATGTTTCTTATAATAATCACACATAATAAACACTATCATTTCATATTGTCTCATCTCTATTGCATTGAAGAGAAAACTAATGCTAGAATCCTATCTATTTGGACTAGGACAGATTGGCTATGTCTATGGATTTTATTTACAGATGTGCAGGAATGCAGATTTTGTTCGGACGGAACAGCTAAAGGATTTTCTTTGGAATGCGTGTATGGATAAACTCAGACACTGAACTGAACTGAAATAGATTTGTGTTTCATTGGATTTAAACAGATAAGAAGAAACGGCTTTACTCTAGAATGTGACACGAAGTATGGCTTTAAGAAAAAAAAAAGTGCATAATTTAAGAGAAAAACATTGAGAAAATTTGTTAATATGGTTTTGTGTAATATAGATTTGTGAGTTATGTGTAAAGTATTTTGTTATCTACAGTCCTGCTGAACATTCCGCCAGTAGAGTTACACGTAGAACATCCCCAGCGTGAAGTTAATACAAAATATCAATACAACACTAATGCAATTATTATCATTATTAAAAGATTATAATGTTCCACAGTATGACATTAAATATGCATGTATTATATATTATTGTGTAACTTTTCTTGTGGAGGGTCCATCAAATGCTTGTGTCCATGGAGATGTTGTTGCATTGTCTGGAATGCTTCACAGTATGGCATTAAAGCTTTAAATTTTCATGGAGACCAAACCAGACCAAACTACAGATCTGTGGAGAGGCGACCCTGCTCAGTCAGTCAGTTTTTCTAGGTATTTCTGAGCCATAAAACCACCTGTAATTGAGTAAATGTAAAGTAGAGCTGTTAAAGACATACTGTGGAACATTCCAGGCAGGGCAATGACATATCCATAGAAACAAGCAGGCACCAGAAAAGTTACACAATGCACCTTTAAACTAGATATATTTTTTGTTTCAACAAATGCTCTCCAAATCAGACGGCAGCATAAGTATTTTCGCCCATGATCTTTGCGCAACTTTAAAAGCAGTTTTGTAACCCTCAGATCAGATCCAGTTTGTTGATTATCAGCTGCAGCGGCTCCTCCTGTGGTCACGCTGAGTCAAGGCGTCTGAGTCAATACTGTTACTAAACTCTGCTGTTTGTCTTGAGCTCAGACTGAGTGAACACATTCTGTTTAACCAAGTGTCACACTCAATTGTAGTGCACTGGACTGAGGACCGAAAACAACACGAGAGAAAACATTGATTGTGGTGTGTTGGAAATGCTTAGACAGTGAGTGTGGAGCAGATTTCTCAGCGTTTTCACTCAAAGTATTATCTGTTGACCTGTATTTTCAATGTACAGAACCAGTGGACCCTGTACCACAGTTTGAGAAGCTCTGGTGTAGACAACACGGATGTTACAATATATTTCTTTACTTTTTTTTAATGAGACACACATTACATAGCATACAAGACATTCAACAAGGGTTTATATCAAAAATAAAAACAAAGAAATCAGCAGACATAACTGTTAAACTAAACTTTCTAAAGGGTGTTTCTGTAAAATGCAGCACATCACCGGCATGATTCCATGTAAACAGGAAGTTCAAACCATAGATTGAAGTTAGTGCTATGCCGTACTGTCAGTTTTGTAGAGATGCATGTTTTTCTAGAGTTTTCAGTGCAATGAAAACCTCCATATAGAAATTTTTGTCTGTTTTTTTTTTACACTTTACATGTTGGATCTTTAATTGTTCCTAGAAAATATTTAGGTAGTTTTGTCAACATCGCCTTCCCCAGTAGTCCAAATAGTATTTGCTAAACATTTTTAAATGAACATTTTACAAATTTTTCACAGTTTCCTTCTCATCCCTGTTTCTGTTCAGGTGTCTTGGATCTTGGAGCAGCGTGAGCCCTCCTCCTCCAGTGATGATTTGACCGCAGTGAGGAACCACACGGACCAGATGCTCTGTCTGTTAGCAGAGGAGCGCCCAGGTGAACAAAGTCCTTCAAATCACTCATTTACTATGAGGAAAATACAATACAAAATACAAGTGTGAGCTTTAATTAAGCATGTCAACATTATTTGCTTAATAATGATAATTCATCATTTAAATTAAATCTATTCTTAAAGTAATCCTAAATGTAAAGTGACTTTTTATCTGTTTCTATCATATTAACATAACTTTATCATTCAGAACAGTTTGATTGCATAAGCTCCTTCATTGCACATGCGCCACTGAATAAAAACATATCTAATTTCACATCTGGTCGGGCTTGAGATGTGAGAGAGGGAGTGGAGACCAGACTCTGTTTAAAAAATACACAGATATCATTCTGGATTTGTCAGGCAACAATCTTAGAATCGTAAATAGTGATATTCTCACAATAATATGATATTGTGACATCCGTATTGATAATATTATAAATAATATAATAATATAAAGGTATAAATAATATTAATACTCTTGTAATTCTGCCCCTCAGGTGAGAGTCCAGACCTGGGCGACTCTGTGTCTCCTATGGGCCCCATCTTGGAGCTGGTGGTGACTGAGAACGTTCTGGAGACAGTGGTGCAGTGGCACATTCGGCGTGGTCTGGACCTGGACAGCCAGGGGGCGCTGCTGAAGCTGTTTGAGATGCTGATCGGACAGTCCCATCAGCCCCTGCTGCAGCACACAGCGGTGCTCCACCCTCTGCTCCGGCTGCTGGCGGCCTGTGGGGACCCTGAGCTGGGCTGTCCTGCTGCGCTGGAGAACAGTCTGGTGCTGTTACTTAATCAGGTACAAACTATATATATGTTTGATACTTTGCAGTTGACGTCATCAGTATTCCCTGGGGGTGTGAAGCTAACTGAAAGCACTACGCTGTTAGAACCTCAGTTACTCAAGTGAGACTTCATCTGAGTTTAACACAATGTGACCAAAAAGAGCTGGAACTCCAACAGATGAGCTGATTTGTGCTGTTAAACAAGTCCCTTTCAAATAATTATTTAAAAGCTAGCATTGGCGAACAGCTGGTCTCTCTCATCTTTATGTTGAACACCTAAACAAGACCATGAACACTCAACAGGCTCCTGAAAATGTGTTTAAATCAGTTTTATACATATATATATTTTTAACAGTGTTAGCTAGCGTGTGCATTGTGTCACCATGGTAACTGATGAACATTCAACTAATAGAAATGCATGTAGAACACCCCCAGCGTGACGTCACTGCAAAGTATCAATATCTGTTATTTAAAGTTTTTATGTCGTCAACATGTCGTCGTTATATGTTGTCAAGATGAATGATAGTTTTGAAATTATGGAAAATTCTCTGCTTTTCTTAAGTATTTTATCAGTATTACTGTTGCATAACGTCTTTATTAATCATAAAACTATTATATTTTATATATATATATATAATTTTCGTGTACAATTACCATAGCTATTTGTCTAATTCAGGTTGTTTTGTGTCTAGTCCTCCACATTTCCACATCTTGTACTAGGCTTAACATAGACAGGACTAACTTAGCTGGAGGATTTGTTTGGGTCAGGATCTGGCCTGTAACCTGACCTGGTATAGTGTCATCTGCTTGTCTCTGCAGAGAGAGACAGTTTTAATGCCATACTGTGGAACTTTTCAGGCAAAGCAATAACGTCCCCTTGGTGACTGGTCAGTAAAGGTCCTTAGTGCACCATAGATTGGATTTGTACTTCTGCCTACTCCTTTTGTGTTTTGAATAGATTTTTATTAATGCTGAAACAAATGAATTAAAATTATGAACGCAATAACCAAACAGCCAGAGGATAACTGGTTCATAGACTGTTACATTGCTAGCACTACCACTAACCCCAACAACATCAATGGAAAAAGTCACACAATGGCAATATATTTGATTTTTAATGTTTAATTAAAAAAATATAATGGTTAACTGCCCATCTCCCTCAGTCCTTGGAGGCTCCAACAAGGTTTATGCTGCCAGCTATGGGCAGTAAAATGACCCTCAAAGTTTTTAAACTTAAAAGTGTCCACAGATGTCCAATCATCTTTATGGTCCACAGTGAAGAAGGTTACCAGTGAGCAAGCTATTCAGGAAATGCCTTGGTCACTGAACAGTAATACCACCATTCACCTGCAGGGGCCTCCTCCGCTGTTACCCACCCAAATCCATCCCGCAGTCCCAGGTTCTCTGCGTCCTGAGAGCCCACGAGCACCAAATTAAGCAAATACTAGCGTTATTAATTTGACAACTAATAAATAACATTGCATATTGCATATGATGCAGTTTTATTATTGTTACTAGTGGGGAGATGGAGCTATTACTTTGTCTGGATGACTCTACACCACCGTGTCACCTGCTTGTTTCCATGGAAATGCACAAGTTACGGTTTAATGCCATTCTTTAGAAGATTCCAGGCAAAACAATAACATGTCTATGGAGTAGGGTTGTCAAAAGTATGGAAAAGTGGTATCGTAATCGGATATTGAGTGTTGAGGCAATTCCTTAGTATCAAAATCAAGTTTGAAATTTTAATAACATGACAACACTACTATGGAGACAATGCTGCAGGCACAAAAAGACTTTTGAACTAGAATTAGAAGACAGAATGAACATTTACCAAATACTCTGAACCATCTCCCATATCTCCCTGTCCTCCTCAGGTGTGTGTGACCATGGCCCGTCAGCCCGTGGTCCTGGAGCTTCTGTTCAGAGCAGCTCCAGCTCAGCACGGCTCCACAAACCTCCTGATCTTCTCTCTGCTGGTGCCCTTCATCCATCGAGACGGAGCTCTGGGGCAGCAGGCCAGGGACGCTCTGCTGCTGGTGATGGCCGCCTCTGCCTCTCATGAAGCTGTGGCCCGGTACATCTCAGAGAACTCCTACTTCTGTCCAGTGAGTACCCGGGATGGAACAATAAACACATCGTGATAAAAAGAGTAGACAATAATCGTTTGTGGGACATTTTATATAATCGTGATCATCTTCATAATGTGTACAAAAAAGCTACTTGATGTTCTCCTCTAGACCATTTTTATTTTCACTTGTACAACACTATAACAGTTGCTTAAATATGGAACTTATCCATAATATTAAAATGATAATTATTCATATCCATAACATTTTAAAACTGTCAGCATCTTTAGTAATAATCATGATATTATCGTTAATTGTAATTATTTTGCCTATGAAAATCGTGACATCAAATTTCAATACGGTCCCATGCCCACCAGTGAGTAGCAGGGATATGACATTAGTGTAATATTAATGGGAAATGGTGTTTCCCATTAATAGAGGAGATTACGGTGGTAGGGCATAGTAGGGCTGCAAGATTAACCAAAATCAAATCTTAATTGCTATTTGAATGGATGCAATTGTCAAATCGCGTAGGCTACTATTTTTGAAGTACCATAATTTCTTCCACAACGAATCAAATCTCCTGTCCTGTATAAAAACTGCTAACGTTGTCGTTAAGATCTGTAACTACATCTCACCTGTGATGACACTGTGCACATGAGATAAACAACATCAATGAATTACATGTGCATGAGTATCTCAGTTATTATTCTTATCCCGGTTATGACAGTATTCTGGATATGGATTTTACATGCGCTCAGGGAAACCTGGGTACTCTTATTCCTGCATACATGCACCATCAGAACACCAGGACACCAGGAATGTGAAAAGGAAACATCAGGGAGACTCACCAGAACACAAAAAGACAAAGCATTGCAGGAAAGTCTAAAATTCGCCATATCAGACCACTGTAAAAGAAATAACCACATTATGGATTGGGACGGGGCACGGGTCATTGGATCGGAAAACAACAAGTTCAAACGCTGGATCAGGGACGCCATTGAAATCAGGAAACGAGGCACGGACAGCATTAACCGTGATGACGGAGCGTTCCTCCTTTCACACACCTGGGACACCCTCCTCCAGAGACCACCAGGCGACGGGAGGCGTGGTCAGTCTGAGCGACCTGCCAGGTCCACCAGGCTGACCACGCCTACAGGAAGTAACAACAGCTGACCACGCCTACAGGAAGTTAACAACTGCTGATATACGACACGTCACCACCAACACCAGTGACAGTTCTGAAGATGGCTCGCAGCAGCAGCCGAAACATGTCAACAAGGTAAATACACGTTACTGTATTGTCTTAAAAAAGAACCCAAGAAGTTAAAGTACATAAGAAGACAAAATGAACATCTTTGGTTTAATAAAAAGAACATTTAGACTGCTTATCTTGTTTAAAGGTATAAAATAATATTACTTAAAAAGTCCTGGTAGAAGTTTGAGCCTTTTTGGGAAAGTAACTGCTCCTACCGTTTTTATTACTTTGGTTCGTGCATGCTCAAATCAAGATACTGCGTCTACATGCCACAGTATCCTGGATACTATCAGAAAAACCCAGTGAGAGTATCCTTGACACGGTCTCATCCAGGATACTGTGTTTACGTGGACATACACATAACCAGGATACTCAAAAAACCTGATCATAACCGGGATACTCAAGTGCATGTACGCTCACCTATTCTTGTAGCAATTTTGTCTTGTGAGATCTTGTGGATCTTGTCCCATCCAAAGTCATAATACAGTATGGGATCCTTTGTTCAGTTTAAGCATAAGTTGCCTTGTATTTGTTTATATGGCATCTGAACTGATCATCTGAACATGCAAAAAAGTTTGATATAACTCTATAACACCATTGCACACTGAGCAGTTGTTTTAGCTGCCCTTACACAGACCTATCCAAATGCATATGCTCTTAAGCTAATGTTGTGTTCATTGCATAACCCTCCCACAGGCTGCAGGCTGTATCTGTGAATCATCGTGCAAAACCACATTAACGCCAGTCTTATCTGAACTACACCGATAACAGGATCTTGTACCCATCGTGTCCCATCGTTAGAATTATAATATTACATTTTGTTGAAGGTTATAAACTTCCCAACTAAGGCTGCAAGATGAATCACTATTGAACAAAAATTTGAATGGACGCAATTCGCAAGGCTGCAATTTTTAGTACCATAATTTCCTCCACAAACGACAAAATCTCCTGTCTTATTCTGGATAAAAAATGATAATCCTGTAGTTTTGATCTGTACAAATATGTTCTGAAATTTGAATCTTGAATTAGTTTGTCCGTTCATATTTCTTTTTTATCATTTCTTCTGGATGTTTAAAATGTGTATGTTGTACAAAATCATATTACTTAAACAACAAAAATCTGATGGCAAGGCTGTCAGAAAATGCGATGTTTTTCCAAATTGTTCAGCCCTATTCTATTTCCTACCTTTAAAATTACAATAGTATTTTATTTATTTATTTATTTTTTATTTTTTGGGGGGAGATGATAAACTTTAGCAAAACCTGTTTCTAAATTAACTCTGTGTTGCTCATAATTTCTTGGTTTTTAGTTGACTAGTTTCTGTCCTGACTTTGGTGTGCTCCACTTTAGCTTGTTGAAGGAAATTATTATATTATTGAATTTTTTGTTTGTTTCTATTTAAAGCTGTGAGATCTAATCATTTCTAATCCATGATCAGCTTTTTACAATTTTTTGATCGCTGTTGTAAGGTTGTTTCCTCATCAGAAACATACCTGGAGTTGTGATTTTTGTCACTGCATATTTAGGCTGTGTTCTTCTCCCATACAGAAAACCAAAAACCCAAAACAGAAAACAACATGTTCTAATCCACTACCCTCTTTGGAAGTGTTCTGATATACTTTATGCATATGTTCTTGACGCATATTTGGCTGATATGCTAAAAAAAAAACATGAATATATCGTTTATCTCTAGTTGGGTATCAGCCCCTAGTATAATAATGACCATTTGTGGAATAGATGTTACTTTGTTGGTGTGATACCCTTTAGCATACACTAGGAGGTAGTAGAGAGCTGTAGATTTCCCTGAGTTCGATCAGTTCATATTTCTTAGTTATTCAGAGTGTTGTGAGTGGGCTGTTGACAGCATAATGACAAAACTAGAAATATTCTTATTTCTTGTTATGTCATCCACTTGTACATTTGCATTGAACCGCTAATCACTGTCTTCCCTTGGTTATTATTTATGTCTTTTGCCTTTGTTTTTCCTTTTCTCACATCACTGTCGTGCCCAGGCTGAGTGAATTTCTATTTGTACAACTCTGAACAGCTTTGACCTATTTTGAGATGTGAAGTCATGTTGGAAGCATATTGTTACCAAGTTTTTTATCTTATGTAATTTTATTTTATATATTTCATTGACTGCTATAAAAACTGACATAAATGGCTTTAAATATTAAATACATTGATTTATCCAAAGTCTGAACTCTGCTCCAACATGCTTTTACTGACAGAGGATTGGCTGTAGACCTCTCCATGAAAGGTTCTATGCAACATTGACTCTTGTGAGCTTTCAGCCATGTTCTAATGTTGTTACCTCATCAAAAACATACCTGGAGCGACACGTCCAGAGCTGGAATTATCCCAGTGATTCAAGTGAAGATGTATGGAGTTTAAAAAAACAGTTGAGCACTTCCTGTCTTACGATATGACATCATAAGGTGAAACAGAATGTTTTCTGTTTGAGAGAACTCCTCTTAAATATGCAGTAATTATGTGTTAAACATGTGTGAATGAAACAAAATGTATTTAAACAACAATTCAACAATACAAGAACTCATGGTTCTGTTTAGGCGTTTGACTTACTGAAAAACTGTTGGCTAATGCTAGCTAGCTTGTGACCGCAATTTAAAGTGCAAAGACTTGTTTAAGAGCACACATTTTTTTAAGTTCAGATTAAGGTCTCACAGAGCTTCAGACAGCACAGACCCTACCTAGTGATTCAATAGTGTAACATCTTTTAACAGCCTCTCTTCTCCCTCCAGGTGCTGGCCACAGGTCTCAGTGCACTCTACTCATCTTTGCCCAGAAAGATTGACGTTCGTGGGGATGACTGGCACGCACTGAGGAGGGAGGACTGGATGGGCGTGTCTTCTCTGGTTCTCTTCATGAATTCTCTGGAGTTTTGTAACGCTGTGGTCCAAGTCTCTCACCCTCTGGTCCGAACTCAGCTCCTCGACTACCTCCACAACGGCTTCCTGGTGCCAGTGATGGGCCCCGCACTCCATAAGGTATACATTTGTTCTCATTTAAGGTCCTATATTATGCAAAATTGTGTTAGAAATAATGTTACCTCATCAAAAACATACTTGGAGTTGTGTTTTGTTTCATTCACACATGTTTGAGTAAATTTATTAGTCTGTACATCATAGTTTCTGCGGTGTTAATCACTACTGCCCTGGCAGAATATGTGATTATTATATTGTATAATAATGAATTAATAATGTATAAAGCAATCAAGGAGCTCTGGTCCTGCAGTTCTATTTCATCCTTACTGTCATGCGTGAGGGGAATTATACAATACTTTTAGCACCACACTCTGGCAGTAATCCAGGATTCATAGAACTGTAATTACATTTGTAACTTCTGATTTTTACTGTGTGTTTTTTTTTTTTTTTGTTTTTTACTTGCCTCATGACCTCTCCCCTTTTCTCTTACACATTTCGCTCTCCTGTCTGTCCCTCTGCCCCCATAGTCCTCTGTGGATGAGATGATTGCGAGCACAGCGTACCTGGACTTGTTTCTGCGCTCTGTGTCTGAGACCTCTCTCCTCAGGACCTTCCTCCGGTTCATCCTCCTCCATCGCCATGACAACGACACCATATTAGACACTCTTCTCACACGCATCAGCAGTAACTCCAGGGTTTGTATTATATCTATCAACCAGGGATGTCACTATATTGAAATTATAGTGTTTGAATTTTGAGTATTATGATTATTCATGATTGACATGATGAACAAACAGTGGAATCATTCATTCACCTTTAATCATTTTAAACATTAACAGCCAGATGAAAGCAGTTTATATACAATTATTATTTAAGTCTTTTGGACCGATCCCAAACAACAACAGAACATATTTCATAAACACATATGTATGGGATTACAAAAGATAAGATAGAACTTTATTGAGCAGTGGAGTCACAAATGTCATTGTCATTGGAGTTCTAAAGTGCAGATGATTATAATGAAATTTTGCAATAATTATTTTTGTGGTCAAGTTGTTTGATACTGAAAATAATCATTCAAACATTAGTTATTAGAATACGGCTAATCTTCACTGTGTCTTGTCCTGAAGACATTTAGACAAACTGTATTATGTGGGCGGCGTGTAGGCCCAGAGCAAAGAAGTGATTGGAAAATGCCAGTCTACAGCAGATATTTTGACTTTTGTTTTGCTTAAAGTAAAATTGTAAAATAATATTAAGTCACTGGCTTATAAAAGACCAAAACTATGGATATCTACACATTTTTACAATATACATCAGGTATAGCTGGGGTTGTAGTCGACTAAACAAATTCTTGGTCAACTAAATACAAGTCCTGCTGATGTATTAGTCGATTAAAAAGGGTATGTGGCAAAAGCTCTCAAAACTATTAGGTATCTCTGTGTATCTGACCGAAACTACGTCACAAGACTACACCTATATGGGAATTCATGCAAAAACAACTTTATGCAGGAAAAAAAGTACTAACTTTACTAAATGAGTTAAATCTTTTTTTTTTTTTTCAACTCATTTGTTCACTTCTCCTTTCTGCTGCTGCCTCATATAAATTCTTATGATTTAAATAAAAATATATATATTCAAATACACCACCGATTAATCGACTTAACAACCATAGACTAAACTACCCTAGTTATAACTTGCATAAAAAATATAGAAGCAGGATCATGTCATTTTCTACGGTTTTGATAATGCTCTTAAAGTAAAATATTTCATGTTGTTTAAATGATTTCAAATGTTGTTGTGTTACAGCTCTGCATGGTGTCTCTGAGCCTGTTCAGGACTCTTCTGTCTCTCCATTGTGAAGACGTGATGCTGCAGCTCGTTCTCAGGTAAAACTGAAATATGATTTTGTTTAATTATAATAATGGGGTTTAAAAATGCAGTGTAGCACTTCCTGTATTACCAAATGACATCACAAGGTGGAACATCTTGTGTTTTCAGTTTGAGAGAAGAACCTAAATATGCGGGGTGTGTTAAACGTGTAAATGAAAGAACACAACTAGTAGATCAGAAAATAGCATAATATATGCCCTTTAAACTGTTTTCTAATCTATTGACACCTGTATAAACCTTGATATACATTTTTGCCATGTTTTCTTTGCCTCCCTCAGGTATCTGCTGCCCTGCACTCATGTGATGCTGAGCCAGCGCAGAGCCATCAGAGAGACTGACCTCTACGGGAAATCTGCCAACAAGTTCCTATCCCTGATCCCCGAGTGCTGCCGACAGAGCACAGCACCCTCTACGGACCGGGAGGACGACACTGCCTTCTGGGGAAAAGGTCAGAATAAATTCAGCTGTATGGGCTACAATAGATTATGCTCATGTTCTAGAATTTGATTATGTCCTCATTTCATTTCTGTTTTAAATATCCAAACTTCTGATCCATAAATGTTGAACCTTTTCATTATGTTGAACCTTATATTTGTTTGGGATTGGCTCCACAAACATTCCATATTATTTGTATGGCTAAACGTCATATCAACTGACAACTTGGGTTTGAATAATGGCACCACTTGAGCTATTGTTTATTTAAGATGACTCAGAAAACATTGAACTTTGTGTTTTTGTTTCACATGGATACAACCAGTAATTCCAGAGATAGGAACCATAAACCAGGTTAGGGTTAAACAGTAAATTCCAAATTCCAATGTAGAATTCTGATCTGTCCTCCAGCTAAAGACAGAGTGATTTGAGAGGGACATGTTTAACAGCTCAGATCATCTCACCTGTTGTAGTTCCAGCTAAGTCAGTTCTTAATGGTCAGATGGTGTTACATTAAAGTCCAGATTAAAGTCTAATTTGAGAAACATCTTCAGACAGAGCAATGCCTCCAGTTAGTTTCACCAGGGAATGTTGATGACGTCAGCTGCAAATGATCATTTACTTTGTAGAGAATGTTCCACAGTATGGCATTATTAAACTCCCTGTTCTTTCGTCACAGCGCTCTCCAGCCCCTCCACCGAATCGCCGGCCCCACACCGTCCCAGCACGCCGTCCCGCCTCTCCTTTTTCATGAGACAACAGAGCACCGGGACCGCCCCCTCCCCCAACGCCACCCAATCCACTCCACCCACCACAGAACACGCACTCTCCCCCGAGGGCACCCCAAACCCCCAACAGAACCTCACCGAATGCCTGGAATGGGACTGTGGATACCTGGAGTACCTCAAAGACGCCCGGAAAAGCGTGGAATTCTGCTCGTGGGCTTGTCGAAACTGGTCCGCCCCTTACGACGGCGAAAACCCCTCCCCTAACTCTGCCCCCTTGCCACCTCCCCCACCCACTTCCAATCCATCTATGGCCATGTTTCCTGAGCACTTTTCCGCACAAGGTAATAGTAGTTGTAATACGCCTCCGAATCAAAGGGCGGCGATAGTAGCAGCTGCAAGATCTGAGTGGAGTAGTTCGGAAAGAGACAGCGGCGAATGGGACGTTACAATCGGGAAAAATAATTGTATAAGTTTAACACCGAGATCAAAAAAACGTACCTTGCAGCGTGAAGAACTTTTGCCAAAACCCGTCCCTCCTTTGGTACCATCTTCTGCGACTTCAACAACAAATTTAACAACAACAACGCACACATCTCCTGCTTCCCATAACCAGTCTACCACCATTACCGTAACCTACAAACCCTTGCTCAACGGCACGGTGGCGCAAAATGACAACCAAGATAGAGACTTAGAAGTTAAAAAGGTGAAGAGAGACTTGGATGAGCAACAATACCTGGACGAAAACGCCAATCAAAATGGGTCCGTTTTGAAATGCACGCCGCAAAGTTGTAATATTTTTAGTAATGATTTAAGCGAAGGGACAAGCAGTAGTTCGATCGTAACGCAGGAGTTGGAAGACAGTAACCAGTCTGTTGAAAGTTTGATAGACGAGTTATTGGAACAAGCGCCAGAAGATTCAAAGTCTCCCATAGAATCAAATGGGCAAGGGATTAGCATTGAGGCGTTTACACAGGAGCTAAGGGAGCTGGAGGATAGAGTGAAGGAGAGAGTGAGGGAAGTGTGTCAACAAGAAGAACCAAATAAAGAGGAGAGGAAGACACAGCAGCAGCATCCCCTGGAGGACGAGACGGAGATGACAGGAGGAGAGGAGGGGAGAGGGGACAGCGCTGCGATGGCTCTGTGCAGTCCTGCGAGACCTCTGAACCAGCCTGCAGCTCAGCCATACACAGGTAAAAACCAAAACAGCACCTATGGCTGTATGTAGTTGCTTACCAGGGTGAAGTAATAATGCTAATAAATCTTGCTCACTAATGTTCAGATATTTTGAATATTTAAACATAATCATTTTCTCAAAATTTTAAATGACACTCAAAACAAAGTGCTAGGGATGGGCAAAACGAAGCCTCATGAACCAGCAAAGCACTCGAAACAAATGATTCGAGGCTTCGAATCACTGTTCGAATCACGACTCTACAGTGGCCTCTGGTGGTGATGTCTCAGTATTTCTCCACAGTGGCTCAACAAAACACATCCTGATCTGACATGGTTTCTAATAAAGCTTGTTCTAATAAAGTTTGTGTAAGTGTATGCAGGTGTATGTTATGAATTAATTTGTGTAAATAAAATTAAATAAAGCCATGGAAGCTATGCATTAATCAGATTTCAAGGTTTTTATTCAAAAATATAATTTTTTCGGCAGTGGAGGGGTGCAAGCGGTTTCTTTTTTTGTTTAATACCTCCCCTGCCTTTGAAAAGACTCGTTCACATGGAACACTGGTTGCAGGTATGCCCAGAAACTTTTTTGACAGTTTGTATAAATGAGGAAAAATAACTGCCCTCTCTTTCCAATAGAGAAGTGGGTCCGCGGTGCGGGGAATAAACGGGTCTTGCAAATATTTTCCCACTTCAACTGTGGCGTCTGCAGTTATGCTGTGCTACTGTAGCAGTAGTGTAACTTTACAGTCTATCTAATCTGTGGTCTAAACTAGCTGCATAAACTCACTATCTCACTATTAATCAAAGTATCAATATATCTGTCAAAATCTCACGATCTCTCGCCTCTCACAAACCCACATTGGGCAGTGTGCCAAAATATCTTTTAAACTTTGTGGGAGCAGGTTGAGACAGGTGCGCTGCTTTGTGGTTCGTTGAAATCCCTGTCAATCAAACTTTGGATTCGAGACGTGAGCCTCTAGTGAAACGCGTTCAAAACGGCAGTGTTTCATGAACCACTTGAGTGACGTCACGCGTTTCATGAGACGTCTAAGTCACGTGACCAGTGTTTTGACTCGCGTTTTGGAACACTGCTTCGAAGCGCATGCGCTTCGAGGCTTCGAAGCAGTGTCGGAAAGCGTGTTTCAAAACTGCCATCACTACAAAGTGCTTTACGTCAAGGAATCACAGTGCATGTACACAGAAACTGGGGGCAAGGTAGGTTAAGTGTCTTGCCCAAAGACATAGCAGTATTTATATGTGAAAGTGCCATAATTCCCTCCCGGAGCTGCAGAGGCTGCACTAGCACTGATTAACGATTGGCTGCAAGGGCTGGGGTTTAGGTAGTGACCATTCAGATCAGAGTGTTTTTAGGTTTAAACACACTGGATTTTGGCATTGAAACTGGCAACCCAAATGAGAGGCTCATGTGAGGAGCATTTTGCATTTTGATTGGATAATAAACTACTTTATACTACTATACTCGCTCACACAAGCTCTTTATCTTCTTCACTGAGAGCTCGGTGCTTTTCCTCTGTCTCCCCCTGCAGGTCCATTCATGGTAGTGCTCTTCTCGAAGCTGGAGAACATGCTGCAGAACTCTCTGTATGTGAATATCTTGCTCACCGGCATCGTGGCTCAGCTGGCATCGTACCCTCAACCTCTGCTCCGCTCCTTCCTCCTCAACACAAACATGGTCTTCCAGCCAAGCGTCAAGTCTCTCATACAGGTAGCACTATGGGACTGGTGATTAATGAATTTTTAATGAATGTACTTTACAAAACTGTGTAGTCTTTGATGCTCAAAATGTAAATTTGTTGTTTTTCTATGATAATGAAAATAAATCTTCTTCTTACTATTTTTTTCCCCTTTCTTTCCCCCTCTGTCTCCCATCTCTCCTTCTCTCTCGCTCCCCTTCTGTCTCCCCCTTGTGTTTGTTTCAGGTGTTGGGTTCTGTGAAGAATCGTATTGAGGCGTTTGCTGCGTCTCATGAGGACTTCCCTGTGATGCTGAGGAAGGCGCAGCAGTACCTGGTGTTCAGAGGCCGAGTTGACTGGAGCGACCTGTCCTCTGTGCCGCCTCTCCGCAGATCTGACTCTCTGGGTACGAAATGCACCACTACACCTCAGGGCACAGAGAGGAGAGGGTTTCAGTAGTTTGGGAAGAATACTGCTATGGGGAAATTGGTGCTATTGATACTTTGCAATGACATCACGAGGTCGGTCTTCTACATTTACGTGTATTAGCAAACTCAAGAAAAAATACTAAGCTGATTTAAACAATACATTTTTAATAGGCTAGGATCAATATGAGCAACCATGGTCCTGTTTAGGTGTTTGATTTTCAACAAAAACGTGAGAGTGACTAACTGCTAATGCGATATAGCTTGTGACTGTAATGTTATTTGAGTGACGTGTGTGTGTGTGTGTGTGTGTGCGTGCGCGCTTGCGTGTGCGTGGGGGGGGGTGTGCGTGTGCGGGTGTGCGTGCGTGTGTGCATGTGTATTACAGTGGGGCAAAAAGGTATGAAAGGGCCTGTTTTCCCACTTTAAAAAATGAGATAGGTCTGTAATTTTCATCACTGATAAACTTCAACTGTGAGAGACAGAATGTGGAAAAAAAAAAAATCCAGGAAATCAAATTGTGTGATTTTAAAGAATTTATTTGTATAATGGGGGGGAAATAAGTATTTAGCTGTTATAAAAAAAAAAAAACAAGAATTGTGGCTCTCACAGACCTGTTACTTCTTCTTTAAGAAGCTCATCTCTCCTCCACTCGTTACCTGTGTTAATTGCCCCAGTTTGAACTTGTTTGAACGCCCCAGTTTGAACTTGTCCACACCCAAACACTTAAACTGCAAAATCCACCATGATGAAGAACAGAGAGCTGTCTAAGGACACCAGAGACAAAACTGTAGACCTGTACAAGGCTGGGATGAGCCAATGTACAGTAGCCCAGCAGCTCGGTGAGAAGAGATCAACTGTTGGAGCAATTATTAGAAAATAGAAGAAATATAACATCACTGACAATCTCCCTCGACCGCAAAATCTCACCTCGTGGGGTACAAATGTTATTGAGAACGGTGAGGAATCATCCCAGAAGTAGATGGGGAGAACTGGTCAATGCCCTGAAGAGAGCTGGGACCACAGTCACAAAGGTTATTATTACTAACACTCTACGTCGTCATGGATTAAAATTCTGCAGTGCAAGGCTCCCTTGCTTAAGCCAGCACATGTCTGGGCCCGTCTAAAGTTTGCCAGGGACCATCTGGATGATCCAGAGGAGGATTGGGAGAATGTCATGTTGTCAGATGAGACCAAAATAGAACTTTTTGGTATAAATGCCACTTGCCGTGTTTGGATGGAGAAGAATGCGGAGTTGCATCCCAAGAACACCTTACCCACTGTGAAGCATGGGGGCGGAAACATAATGTTTTGGGGCTGTTCTTCTGCAAAGGGGACAGGACGACTGATACGTGTTGAGGAGAGGATGAATGGGGCCATGTATCGTGAGATTTTGAGCAAAAACATCCTTCCATCAGTAAGAGAATTGAAGATGAAACATGGCTGGATCTTCTAGCATGAGAATGATCCCAAACACACCGCTCGGGCAACCAAGGAGTGGCTCCGTAAGAACCATTTCAAGGTTCTGGAATGGCCTAGCCAGTCTCCAGATCGCAGTCCAATAGGAAATCTGTGGAGGAGTTGAAAGTCCATGTTGCCAAGCGACAGCCCCAAAGCATGACAGATCTAGAGAAGATCTGCATGAAAGAATGGGCCAAAATACCTTCTACAGTGTGTACAAACCAGGTGAAGACCTACAGGAGACGTTTGACCTCGGTCATTGCCAACCAATGGTTACATGACAAAGTATTGAGGTGAAGTTTTATTAGTGCTAAATACTTGTTTTCCCCCCATTATACAAATAAATTCTTTAAAATCACAGTTTGATTTTCTGGATTTTTTTTTTTTCACATTCTGTCTCTCACAGTTGAAGTTTATCAATGATGAAAATTACAGACCTCTCATCTTTTTAAGTGGGAAAACAGGCCCTTTCTATAACTGCTAAATATTTTTTTTCCTCACTGTGTGTGTGTGTGTGTGTGTGCGTGCGTGTGCGTGTGCGTGTGCGTGTGCGTGTGCGTGCGCGTGCGTGTGTGCGTGTGTGTGTGCGTGTGTGTGTGTTTGTGTGTGTGTGTATATGTATATGTATATATGTATGCATGTATATATAACACACATCATATATAAAATGAAACTATGACACACCTGGGTTGGGGTGGTTGGTAATAATACAATTATGAAGAGAGTGTGGCGTAATTAAGAACATTATTAGACACTTGGTCCATTCTCAAGTTACTTGTGAATCAGTACATAACATGAGAAACTTCTCTCTGTGCAACTTTTTGGCCTTCAATTTTCAGGCAGTTTTTTGTATTTGAACAAAAAACATTTCACAATATATTCTCAAGTTTACTGTTGGCGGGTATCAAATTGGTCCAAAATAGGGGCACCTGGGACATGCCTTGTATAAAACTGTCACAAATCACTGGTTTTGTTTAAATCTGCTGGACAGGGGACACAGACGTGTCTGGTCACCCTACACCAATACCAATATTTCCTCTTTCTCCAGTAAAGAGCCGTAAACCGTCTTTGGGCGACCTCATCCTTCGCCACACAAACAGCCCAACCCGCGCCCGCCACGCCGCCCAGATCGCTCTCGCCCACGTACGGGACGGAGGCCAGTCTCTGCATAGCGCCCTCTTCAGGAGCACGGGAGGAGGAGCAGCGGGGGGGCTGGAGAAGCAAGCCGAAGCGCTCCGAGTGAAGAACGCAGTCTACTCCGCAGTTATTTTCTGTGAGTTTCTGAAGGAGCTGGCTGCCCTGGCTCAAGAGCACGCAGTCACTTTGCCGTTCGCCAGCACCCCAAGCCCAGAGGAATAGGAATTGAGCTCGCAATTTTCCACAACGCACTGATGAAGCATTGACTTGGGTAGGTTTTGTACATTGATAGTTTGAACTGGAAAATGTCCTCCACAGTGTAATGATTTTGTGAATATGATGTATCATAATGACAGAGTATCACTGTAAAAAACATGACATGTGGAATAGTGAAGGACGACACATAAGGACGCACACATAGGTGCACACTGATGCTGGTGCTAAGTTTCAGTTTTTTTAGAGTGACAAAAATCAGTGTTTATTCTTGACTAATTACACAAACCAAATTATAAACAAAATCAGGCGGGAAATCAAATGTTGGTAGAGGTATGCTACATGTACATGGATTAGTGTTATGATACTAAAATTTCAAACTCTATTTCGATACTAAAGAACAGACTCAATACTCGATACTGATTTTGTTACCCAAATGATCATTTTAAAAGCTCTTTTTTAAGACGATATTGTAATTTTCAATACAGTATAGTATTTGTTTACTATACCATGTGGTCTGGGTGTGTAGTAGATTTGAAATAGTGAAAAAACACAAACTCATGTACATGTAGCCACAACCTTAAACTTGCTCATTCTAATTTAGAATATTAGCATAGCCTCATTTCTATTAAAATAAGACACAAACACAGCTGCCATTCAACCATTTTATTTTATTTTTTTTATTTTTAAAGGGATTTTTCTGGAAATTCATTCATTGCGTTTAATTTCGTTGTACATTATTGCACCATTTTCTTGACATATCATCTTCATATCAGAGCGAATGAAATGTTTGCGTAAAAGGCCATAAGACACGACGCATAGTTTTTCCTGTTCGATTTAAAGGGATTTGAAATTTTGGGAGAAATTTTTTTGACTAAAACTGACCAGTCTTCAAAAGACATTTACGTACATATGATTTTTTAAATATCTCTTCAAGGGGCAAATGCAACATTTTCTTTGCTGCTAATTTGTAAAACACTAATCTTTTGCTATTATAAGCTTCTTAATTTCATTTGAAACCAAGTATTAAACCTTCTTCAGACCTTGCTTTGAAATCTAGATAAGGATATTATTAAAGTGCACTACGTAACTTTTCCGTTGGAACGTATGGCAAATAAAATAGTGCATCATCATGTTACAGGTCAGATCTGTGGAGAAGTTATCCTAATCACCAAACTATTAGGTATATATATTTTTTGCAATAAAGACATCTTAAAGCCAGTAAATGCAAGATGTATGCCTTTAATGCCAATCTGTGAACATTTAAGGCAAACAAAATGCCATCTCCCTGGATCCTGGCAGGTGGCCGACCTTCCGGCAGAAAAGTTGCACAATGCACCTTAAAATCACAAAGGCGTGGTGGATGTCAGTTTGTCTATCAGTCACCAGGCAAATAAGGCAAACTTGTGGACGTAATCTGTAATACATTATAATCTATTCTTTAACTGTCACTTGATTTTGAATTTATTTAAAGTGTCCATATTACACTATTTTCCGATCTATGTTATAATGTAACGTTATAATGAAAAACAGACCTGGAGTTGTGTTTTGTTTCATTCATATTAACACAAACCCCGAGTGATTTCTTCTCTCAAACAGAAAGCACCCTGTTCCACCTTGTGATGTCATGTGTTAATACAGGAAGTGCTCCACTGTGTTACTAAACTCCATACACCATTATTAGAATCATTTGGATCATTTCAGCCCTGGAATTGCCAGTCTCTACTGAACTAAATATAAAAGGAGCGTTTTGAGCTTTGGACATGTAGACAGAGTTATAATAAAGGGTTACTCAAAGATGAATGAGTCAAAATACAACTCCAGGTATGTTTCTGAGGTGGTAACAACATTATAACATGGCTTAAAGCTCAGAAGAGTCCATTTTGAGTAATACAGGATCTTTAATAGTAGTGATTTAATGCGAGGTCTGAGCGCAGTTATTGTGTCTATTCTTATTATTTACTGTCATATTTTCTCAAACATCTCAGAGAAAACTCAGTTCGATTGTAACTGACCATTTCCGCACTTTGCACATCCCTCCACCTTTCACCATTTTGACATTGTAAAAAAAAAAAAAAAAAGGCTTTTGGCATTTTGAAAATTTCTAAATATTCAATTTTCAATTTCATTCAATTTTTCTACCACTTTTCTACATCTATTTCTAACACTCATTCACTTTAGGGGTTGTTTGGTATCATAAGAATTCTGCATGTGGATGGAAAACAAATGTGTAAAAAAGAAAAAAAGACATATGCTGTACAATATAATTCTAAGTTTTATTTGAGAAGTTGAATTATCAAAATATTGTATACATTTTTGGGTTACGTGTCAAATATAAGCCAAATATCATGGAGGAGAGTACTACTTACTTTTTTACTACTATTTACTTTGAGGAATTGTGCACTCAAAAAACTCCAAAATAGATTAACTTAAAATTGTTGCTTTGAATGAACACATAATAATTAGGAGCTAATTTTACATTATACATTTAAAGGCGCTGTACCTGATTCTTAAAAACGTGAAAAACAGAACTAGTTCATTGTAAAAGGTTTGCAGTGGTTCAAAGTTATTCCTCACTTACCTTCTCAGTCTAAATCTTAGAGACGAGAGCGGAGATTTGTCTTGATAGCAATGCTAACAGCCCACTTCCTGGTTCTCTGACAATAAAACGCTTTATAAGTTGATTATTGGGGCAGACGAGACAATTTTGCTCAAATACATGGGGAAAAATCAGGTACAGTAAGTTTGTATTTTATATTTTTGAGTTCACTGGCCCCTTAGCAAATTGAATCAATAAGCTTTCATTTATCCTTCTTTTTTCATACAATTGTGTTCAAAATTGTGCCAGAAATGGGCTAAAATGTAACTTTTTCCAACTAGCCATAACATTTTTGTATCTTGCCATCAAAATTTTCACAAACCCCCCCCCCAAAAAAAAACCAACAACAACACAATTCTTACCTTGATTCTTGCAATGTTTACAAACTAATATCTAAGGCCATCACAGTTAACACTTGTAAAAATAGATGAAAGTAAAGATTAAAAAGAGTAAAATTTAAATCATTGATACTTTGCAGTAACATCACGCTGGCGAGGTTCTATATGTATGTTTATGGGGGAATGTTCATCAGTTACCACGGTGACACACTGCACACATTAGCAAATTACTGACAAAAAAGTTTTAAAATCGTCTGAAACTAATTGAAAAACCGTTGCCTAATGCTAGCTAGCTTGTGACTGTAATATTACTTGAAAGGAACTAAAAAAAAAAAAAAGCCCAGATTAAAGTCTAACTTGAGTACCAGAGCTTCAGACAGAGCAGTGCCAACAGTTAACATCACATCCCCAGAGAATGTTGATGACATCAGCTACACAGTGTCAATTATTATCAATTAAGCCAAAACAATTTAAAATATAATACATTTGCGTTATTATTTGAGTTATTGTCAGGTATTTCATCTTTAAATTAGATCTCCAAAGCCGTCATATATCGTGCATGATTGTATTTTTGTTTTATTTCCACGGACACGAGCCAAAGTTTTCCAAATGTTTTCAACTCTGTGAATGGTGACTTCTTGCTTCTGCCGTCTGATGATCTTTCACTGCACAATTTTGATTTCGTTTCAGTATTTTGGGTCGATTTTTGTTGAAATATTGATTGATTTTTTTGTGTATTTTTTTGAGTTTAGTGCCAAGTTTAATACTGTTTATTCTGATTATCACAAATGGTTTTCTTTGTTCATGTGATCTATGCAAATGTGCTATGTCCACCGTTGTAAAGGGATGAGACGATGGAAAGAAACGGGTCTATAGAAAATAGTTGGGGGAAAGAAATATTTGAATTGTAATCAAAATTCAGTGGTCAGCTTGGGTCTTTTAAATGGTCAATATTGCACCATTTTCTGTTATGCTGTTGTTTCCTCGTCACAAACAGCCCTGCAGTTGTGTTTTGTTTCATTTGCACATGTTTAACACACAAACCCTGCTGAGTTCTTCTCCCAAACAGAAAACACTCTGTTCCACCTTGTGATGTCATGTGGTAATACAGGAAGCACTCCACTCTGTTTTTAAACTCCATACATCTTCACTAGAATCATTTGGATGATTTCAGCCTTGGAATTGCCCATTTCTACTAAACAAAAGGCAAAGGGTAGCTGTTAACTTGAAACCTACCGCTACGTGACATCACAAAGTGGAACAGAGCATTTTGAGGTTTGGGGACTCAAATGTGTGAATGAAACCAAACTCCAGGTATGTTTTTTTATGAGGTACCAACATTATAACATGGTTTAAAGCCCACAAGAGTCAGTTTTGCGTAATATAGGTCCTTTAACGGAGAGGTCTACAGCCAATCTGCAATGTCTACATTGGAGATTTTATTGCTTTGCCTGTAATGTTCCACAGAATGGCATGAAATATACCGAGCTCTATGGAGTGAAGAAGTCAAGAAGGTGACTCCATCAGGCCTAGTTACGGGTGTAACTTTAAATGACATTGTAAAACCAAATCAAACTGAATCAAATCATTTCACAAAAGTTAAACTCTATGTATCTATGTTGACCCTTTTTCTAGAACATTGTCCTGTCCCTTTTTCATTGTTTAGTTGAACATGTCTGCCGTTTTCTGTACATAGACTGTACAAACATGGGGTCTTTGATCAGAGGAACAAATGTATGAAACAAACCCAACAAAATGATTTAAAAATGTAACCTTGAATGTTAGAAATATTTTTATATGTTTTGGATCAACAGGAAAAAGACAAAATCCTCCAGCTTCTGTACAAACACTACAAAGGGAATGTTTTTAGTAATTTATAAAATCTTTGCCAGGCAAGAACCACTGAGTCTGTCATTATTTCAGATGTTTGGGTCTGGTTAGTACTTGGAATCGAGACCAGGTGCCACAGTGGGGCGGCAGTACGGCATAGTAAAAACTGTTGTTGTGTCCACAGGCAAGACACTGCACTCAGATTGCTTAGTATGAATGTGGTGTGTGAGTGTCGGTGGCTTCTTTATGGGATCTGAATCTTGAAACCTTTGAAGAGCCGTACAAAAGACTGGCTCTTTTACTATTTATTTATATAACAGAAGCCAATGTGTTAACTCATTTTCACAACAAATGAAACACAGAAATGACCAGGGCACAGCAGATCTGTTTAAAATGGTTCAAACTGACAGTGGGAGTGAGTTTCCCCTTTGAAATGATGCATGATCGAAATAAAACGCTGCCCTACAATAATGATCCTTTGAAAACTGTTTTTATGGTGTCACACGTGTTTTTGTGCACAAAGCTCTCTCACGTTGCCTGCTCTGCTTCTGTTCTGATTCTTGTGTTGGTTCAGTGTAACTCAGTATAACAATGAGACAACAAAGATTTGATTCTTTTAAAAACTGATGTCCCGTTCCAACAGTTCACACTAAGGAACCGTTCAAAAGAGCCGACTCATTTACAAACATCATATCCCTGGCTTCTGTCAGTCTGCCCCAGGGCAGCTGTGGCTACAGTAGTATCTCACCACCAACAAGAGTGGAGTAAATGAATAATGCAGTGTAAAGCTCTTTGACCTATAGGACCACCAGGACTATTGCACAACTAGACCAGGACTGAACCAGGACTGAACCAGGACTGAACCAGGACTGAACCAGGACTGAACCAGGACTGAACCACACTTGTTGGTGGGTTTCAGATTCTACAATGTGATGACGTCCAGATGGGAGCAAGAGACAGAGTTTCTTATTAAGAAATGTATCAATATTGTAGATCTGCAAACATTGGATCTGTTCTGTTCTATGAGTCACTGGACGAGCTACAACAAAAATCAGCCTTTCACTTAAAGAGAAACTGTAGCTGCAGTTTCTATTTGTGTCCTATAAAATACTGTGTGATTCACCTGAGAGCAGCAGTGTTGGTGCTTGTGACATTCTAACATGACTAAAAGCTTTAGAATAACGTTACTCAAACAGCAGTGAGACAAATGATTCGACTATTCTAAAGTCTGTGTTGTGTTGCCATGGAGACGGCTCAGCGGGAGACTGGCTGATTCTGTCTGAAAACGAGTGGGTCTATTTCACTAAAAGAATTTTGGAGTTTAAGACTCAAAAAAGCAAAATACAATTCATTTTATAGATTGCAAAAATACATTTAATTGACATGTAATTTCAATTCTTATGGAGGGTCCACCAGCTGCCCATCTCCATGGAGATGTGATTGTCTGGAATGTTCCACAGTATGGCATTCAACTTCCATCTCCATGAAGAACTTATGCTACCAGGCCAAGTTACAAGTTAGATCTGTGGAGAAGCACCTCAGCTCACAGTAAGAAAGCATGTTTTTTTTTTTAAACACACCTGTAATTAGACAAGTGTAATGCCACACTGCGGAATATTATGTGTCAAATCTTTTATGATATTACAAAATATTTTTGTTTGATTTTGCATATGTGTGTGTGTGTGTGTGTGTGCGTGCGTGCGTGCGTGCGTGTGTGTGTGTGTGTGTGTGTGTGTGTGTAAAAATTAAATAAAAGATCCAGATGATTCTAGTGATGGTGTATGGAGTTTAAAGACACACAGAAAATATCGTAATATGAGCCCTTTAATGGAACATAATAAAAGTGCGTTTGAAAAGAGCAGTACACTGAGACTTGGTGCACATCTGAAAGTTTAATGAAGTCACAAAATGGACCAAGTTTCCAACGGGTTCAGATTACAGCCACTGAAGCATGTCCCACACCATGTCCTCTCCATTCAGGACACTCTGACTGAACACTATCAAAATAATAAAGGTGCACTGCGGAACTTGTGGAGTTTACAGCACCCGCCTGTGTCCGAGGTGATGTTATATGATGTTTCACTTAAAATGTTCTGCAGTATGGCATTAAACGAATCTGTGTCTCTGTTTTTATGGTATCTGTAAGCAGTGGTGGAAGAAGTACTCAATTTTGTTACTGAAGTAAAAGTACAGATAGTGGAGCAAAAAATACTCAACTAAAAGTATCACATGAAAACATCTACTTAAGTACAAACATTAAAGCATCCATTGAAAAATGTACATAACAGTAAAAAGTAAAAGTATTTCAAGTAGATTTTCAGATCTAATAAAGCTTAAAATGTAGTGATTTTGATACAGATTTGTGCTGAGTTTTGTTCAACAGAAATAACTGACTTTGTGTTGTTTTTTTCTTGTTTTTTTTTTTTTTTTACTGTTTTTATTTGTATTTTGTTTGCTCAAACTACAAATACGTTAAAAAAATAATCCCCTTAGCCTTTTTAGCAGGTCTCAAACTATATATATATTTTTAAAAAATCTTTTACTTTTCAGCCCTGTTAAAAAAGGTAGTGGAGTAGAAAGTACAGATACTTGCTCTCAAATCTAGTAAAGTAAAAAGTAAAATACTTTACTACTTTTATGTGTGTAGAATCCCTCAGTCGTCCAGGTAGAATCCATGGCAAAAGGAGAAATACAATTTGTCAACTTGGCAGAGTTTGTTTGGTCGAATATGTTTCACAGCTCATCCAAGCTGCTTCTTCAGTTCTGGTCAGACGCTGGTGGACACTGCCATATATCTGCCTGAAGGGGGCGCTAACTACAATGAAATTACTCTGAGGCTACCACACATATTTGTTTACAGTTTCTGTTAGTTAGGTGGGCCTATTCAATATGCAGTGGGAGTGGGGTGTTGTTAGCAGAACCATTCAGGGCCATGATGGTGTTTTCACACCTCTGGACCTGACCTGGCTAACCCTATTGTTTTCTCTGTTTGTTTTGATTTAGGTTTGAGGATAGAGTTATAGATGGGAGATAAATGATGTCTGAGACCCCCATTTCTGTTCAAGGAAGGATTCTCTTCCAAACTTTCACCCGACCAAATCTGCCAACTGCTGGAAATTTGTTTAAGTACCACATATTTCCAGTTCAGAGGAAACTTCTACAAGCAAATCCACGGCTGTGCAATGGGCTCACCGGTCTCCCCTATCATTGCAAACTTATACATGGAACAATTTGAACAGAGTGCCCTGGCCTCATATCCAGGCACTCCACCCACGCACTGGTATCGCTTTGTTGATGATAATTTCTCAAAAATCAAAATTCAAGATTTGGAACCTTTTACTGCACACATCAATTCTGTAGATCCGAACATCAAATTCACACGTGAAGATGCCAAGGACAACACATTGGCCTTCTTAGATTGTGCAGTAACGATAAGAGAAGACCGGCGACTCCAGGTAGAGGTCTTCAGGAAGCCCACACACACCGACCAATATCTGCTTTTTGATTCACACCACCCACTTCAGCACAAACTGGGAGTCATTCGGACATTACAACACAGGGTCCAAGTGGTTCCTACAAGCGCAGAGGGAAAGGAGAAAGAAGAACAACACGTGGAGAAAGCCCTCTCCGTTTGTGGATATCCTAAATGGGCTTTCAATAAAACGAAGAGAGCCAAGAAACAGGACAACAGAGAACCAGAGCCCAGGAGAAAGGGTGTAACTATTCCTTACCTGGCTGGCGTTTCCGAAAAACTACAGAGGATCTTCAGACAACATGAAATCCCAGTCTATTTCAAACCCACAAACACTTTAAGACAGAAACTGGTCCATCCTAAGAACAAAACACCGAGCCACAAACAAAGCAATGTGGTCTACTCCATTCAGTGTAGTGAAGACTGCAGTGAGCGCTACATTGGAGAAACAAAACAGCCACTTCACAAAAGGATGTATCAACACAGACGGGAAAACCAGGGTGGGCCGCAATCTGCCGTACATCTCCACCTAAAAGCCACAGGCCGCTCCTTTGAGGACAGCGAGGTCCAGATCTTGGCCAGAGAAAAGAACTGGTTTGAGAGGAGGAGTTAAAGAAGCTATTTTTGTCAAGAAAGAGAATCCTTCCTTGAACAGAGATGGAGGTCTCAGACATCATTTGTCTCCCATTTATAACTCTATCCTCAAACCTAAATCAAAACAGAGAAAACAATAGGATTAGCCAGGTCAGGTCCAGAGGTGTGAAAACACCATCATGGCCCTGAATGGTTCTGCTAACAACACCCCACTCCCACTGCATATTGAATAGGCCCACCTAACTAACAGAAACTGTAAACAAATTTGTGTTAGTCTCAGAGTAATTTTATTGCAATTAGCTCCTCCCTTCAGGCAGATATAAGGCAGTGTCCACCAGCATCTGACCAGAACTGAAGAAGCAGCTTGGATGAGCTGCGAAACGTATTCGACCAAATAAACTCTGTCCAGTTGACAAATTAAATTTCTCCTTTTGCCATTTACTACTTTTACTTTGTTATGTTCCACCACCGTCTGTAAGCAACAAAATAATGGATTTTCCAACTCTACGTCCAGAAGGTTTTGATCATACAGAAATAAGTGAAATAAACATTGGTCAAACATTTCATTTCTTTATTTTCAATTTTCATCACCTAAATTGTTTGTTGACAGATTGCAAATGTCCTTTATTTGAATGTAGCCAAAGGAGAAATCGGATCTTGTTTGCTTGTCTCTTAGCACTGACCAATCGCAGACCAGAATGCAGAAGAGCAGCCAATCAGAAAACAGAGATCAGACAGGGGAGTCTTAGAAGCGACCAATCAGAAGCGAGGATGAGGTGAATAGAGGATCAGAGGAGAGAGGAGACAGAGATGGACTCTACACCTCCACCAGGTAAGAGCATTTGAATGAAAGAAGAAGAAGAGTGTTTTCTGGCATGGAAGATCATTTGTTCCATTAGATTTTGAATTTTAAATACTGCTAAATTGCTCACTTTCAGTGTTTTAATTCTGAAAAAAGATGTTGGAGTTATTTTTATTCTGAATTTTAAGAATACCTTTTCAATATGTTTCAAATTCAAAATAAAAATTTCACATTTTAAATATTCAGCACAGATATTTTCAAATGTTCAAATTCAACAGTCAAAATTCAGAGTGTAAAATTCGCAGTGAAAAATTTCGCAGCAAAGATCCAAGACGTCAAGGCAGAAGCAATCGATCCTGTGTGAGTGAGGCTGTTTCCTAAGGGTTCTCATCTGTGGGCAGGGTTTACACTTAAAAAATAAAAGAGATGAGGCTAATTCTAACCAATCAGATCTGTTCACTTCACCGTTTCCTGTTTGTTACTAAAATAGATCAGATCACTTTGGATCAATTGCTTCTGCCTTGGCATCTTGGCTCTTTCCTGCGAATTTTTTTCACAGCAAATTTTACACTCTGAATTTTGACGGTTGAATTTGAGGGCTTGAAAATATTTGTGCTGAATATTTAATATGTATTTTTTTTTCTATTGAATTTTAAACATTCTGAACACGTTCACATTAAATTTCATCAACTGCCATTCAGAATAAAAATAATTCAAACATGTTTTTTTCAGAGCTCAATTCAAAGTGAGAAATTCAAGGGTATTTCCAATTCAAAATCTGATGAAACAAATTATCTTCCGTACACTGGGTTCATTTCAGAGCTCTAAAAATACACTGCACAATTTTGTTTTGAAAGCTAAATTTAAACACTCAGAGATTACAATTTTAAAACATTGAATTGTTTTAAAGGTGCACTGTGTAACTTTTCTGATGGAGAGTCCGCCAACTGCTTGTCTCATGGTGATGTTATTGCTTTGCTTGGGATGTTCTACAGTATGGCATTACAAAAATATATCTTGTATTTAGTCATGTATTCTTACTGTGAGCGGGCCCACTTCTCCACAGATCTGACCTGTAAGCCAGTCTGGAGATAGTTAAATTAAATGTCATACTGTAGAACATTCCATGAAAAAAACAATAACATCTATGGAGTCAAGCAGGTGGCGGATCGTCTACCAGAAAAGTTACAAGCCATTTTAGTAAAAACAGAGCATCTTAATCACTCACCATGATGAGTTTATAAGCGCTTTTCACAGAGACAAGAGTTTTCCCGTCATGGTAAAGCTAACAACAACTAGCATGCTAACTGCACTTTCTGATTATTGGCCAACAAAATGCTTTCTAATTAGATGGAGACAGCACACAGTGGACTTACTTTGATGTTAAGAGATGCTTCTACTATATATCTGTACTGGGGCCAAATTTTGCTCAAATACTTGGGGGAAAAAAAAGTTTATCCGTGGGTTTCAAAGTTATGAAAAGTTAGAACTGTTACCATGGCAATTAACAATTCAAATGAAACTCAAATGATCAGACATCCTCAAAATGGCACTATGTAACAGGACGCTGCAATTATTTTGGGCGTTTGATACAGATTCCTCCTCTCTCGTGCGGATCTGAATGTTTAATGCCATATTGTGGAACATTTCAGGCAAAGCAGTAGCAAGTGACAGACCATCCATCAGAAAAGTTACACAGAAAGGTAGAAAACTACTCTGAAAAGTACAATTTACTCAAGTAAATGTAACTGCGTGGATGTAACTGAGTACACTACCGACATTTGTTTATATTTTAAAGGCCCGATATCACACAGAATTGACTCTTGTGATCTTTCGAAGTGTTCGAAGGTAGTGTCCTCCTCAAAACATACCTAGAGTTGTGTTTTGTTTCATTCACACGTTAAAATGCTCTGTTCCACTTTGTGATGTCATGAAGTGGTAGTTTTCAAGTTAACTGCTGCCTTTTACCTTCGAAATTGGCAATTCCAGGTCTGAAATGATCCAAATGATTCTAGAGAAGGTGTATGGAGTTTAAAAACACAGTGGAGCTCTTTCTGTATTACCACATGACATCACAAGGCATGTTTTCAGTTTGAGAAAAGAACTCGGCCTAAATATGCAGGGTGAATGAAGCAAAACACAACTCCAGGTGTGTTTGTGATGAGGAAACATTATAACATAGATGAGAAAATAGAGTAATATGGGCCCTTTAAAAGTACGTCAGAAAAATAAAATAGCATCTTTAGACTTGAGCTGCATTAGGTGTGCTGGTTATAGGCTATTGTGCAAATTGTTTGCTAATTGATGGCTGTAGTTTGACATTACAAAGTTTGTGTTGAAATGGAGCCTTTGGTGGATCAGTGAACAGGAGGTGCATTCATAATTCAGCAGTAAGATGAGAAACTCTACTCAACCTTCAAGAGCCGCCACACACAAACAGGACATCACTCTGTAACCTGAGGGGGACTCTTAGTTACTTTGCTTCTAGTGCAAACATCTCCATGGGAAATGTCAATGTGTACTTTTTGCACTATACTGTCCCCTGACTGTGAGCTTCTGTCACGAGTGAATTTCTCCTCTGTGAGATCAATAAAGTCTTATCTTATCTTAACTTATCTTAACTTATCTTAACTTATCTTAACTTAACTTAACTTAACTTAACTTAACTTAACTTAACTTAACTTAACTTAACTTATCTTAACTTATTATTTATCAAAGGAATAGTTGTGAATAAAGAGTCAGCAGATCTGTTGACTCTGTCAGGGCAGTTTGAGGAGAGGAAGAGCCAAATGTGCCCTTCTTCTGTGTCCTGCAGCATCACAGCAGTGTCCAGGGGGCGCTACCTGACCACAACAGGAAAGGTCTTGTTCTTACTCCCCTCTGGTGTTTTGGTTGGTGATGAAATGGTTCATTCCCTCAAAGTATTTCCTCTGGAAGGTCTTCTGCCACATTTGCTGTCACATATGCAAAAAGCCTGTAGCATCTCAAATGTCCATAGCTAGCTCCTTAGCTAGCTAGCCTCAGTCTCCATGGATACGGGGAAAAACAAACGGCTCATTTCACAAAATCCAACAGTCCTTTATTTATGTCCTTTGAACTGCACACGCTGCACTTCTTCGTTGCTCAAAAAACAAAAAGTTTTAAAAAGTGCTCAGTGTGTGAGGCAGGCAGCTATAAAAGCAGTCAGCCACTCCATTGCCAAGGGGGTATTAGAGATGTTGGTTTTAAGTTAATTTGTAATTGTGAATATTCAGGTCAGAATTTAATTGAAAAAGGACAAAAAAGTGATCATTTTATTGCACTGAAAACATGTGTCCTTACTCTACGCATGCTTTCGTCCCCACAAACCTGACTCTCATTTGGCCTGGAGTAGGTCCTCCTGCTGCTTGTTTTCATGCAAATGTAGTTCCATCTTCCACAGGCATAAAACTGATCTATCATGCAGATCACGTGCCACCTCCAGAACACTGTACTGGGCTGTGTTTAAGTAAAAGTGAGCTGCAGAGTCAGAAGCTTTGAGGCAGTTTTACTTGTAGCAACAGGTGTACACACAGTTGTAGTAGTAGGAGTAGTAGTTGTTGTTCTGGCAATACTGCAACAGGAGCAGTTCTGTTGGAAGTAAAATCCATTAAAGTATTAGTATTTGTAGTAGGCTGACATTAGCAATAGAGGAGTAAATGCAAACATATAGTGGTAGAGGTAATAGTTTAATGTTCTACAGTATAGGTTAAACTCATCTATTCTGAGGGAGACAAGCAGGTTACAGTTCAGATCTGTGAAGAGTCATCCCTATTCACACTACCAAACCCAAAAACATGCAAAGGCAAATGTCCTCCAGCTAAGGTCTGTCCTGCCTCAGACTAGCTCAAGAGCTGGAGAGAGATCCCCAAGGGCTGCACTGTGGTTGTTCACTGCTCCTGACACATTTAACCCAAACACCACTGGAAGATGGGTCAAATGCAGAAATGCAAAAATCTCTAATTAAAATATACCATACCTTACCTTATGTGTTAATCATCACTGATAGTTCAAATGTATTTCATTACAATTCAATACAATGCCTTAAACCAGCAGACTGTTGAAGCATTCAGTGCTTATTCATGTTCAGTGTCCAACCCTCAAAACTCTGCTGTTTAGAACACTGGTCACTCACATACACACATCCTGCTGCTGTTGCAGACACATCCTCTGGGCACAGGAGTTTTTGCACACAGCTGCATTATTCATTCACTCCACACCCGCTGGTGCTAAGCTGATGATAGCCACACATGCCCTGGGGTAGACTGGCAGAAGTGATGCCGCCAATCTGTGCCAACTGTTCACCTCCACACACACTGCACAGTTATACTAAGCAAAGAGGATAAAGTGTCTTGCCTAAGGACACATATGCATATAATATGCAGTGGGTGGAGCTAAGTGAGATAAAGTTCTAGCCAGCTATTTCATTTCTTAAAGGTACACTATAACTTTTTTGTTTATGTTATTACTTTGCCTGGAATGTTCCACAGTGTGCCCTTGGGTTTTCTATCCAGCCTTCATTAAATTAAAGGTGTTGCACTGCTCTAAAATACCTTGAAAAACATGGATTCTTACTGTAATTTGGTTCACCTCTCCACAGATTTGACTTGTAACTTGGCCTGGTGTTGTCAAAGTTTAAATATATTATGCAGAATTTACTCTTGTGAGCTTTAAGCCATGTTACAGTGTTGTTACCTCATCAAAAACAGACCTGGAATTGTGTTTTGTTTCATGCACACGTTTGAGTGACCCTGGATTATTAGTCTGTCTTCACCAAAGTTCAAAATGCTCTCTTCCATCTTGTGATGTCATGAAGTGATAGTTTTCAACTTCACAACTTATTTTTCTTCAGTGAGTGTGGGAATTCCAGGGCTGAAATTATGAAAATGATTCTAGTGAAGTGTATGGATCTTAAAAACACAGTGGAGCACTTCCTGTATTACCACATGACATCACAAGGTGGAGCGCTTTCAGCCTTTGCAGGATTTGTGTGTTAAACGTGAGTGAATGAAATAAAACAAAACTCTGGGTATGTTTTTGATGAGGAAACAACTTTATAACATAGATGAGAAAATTGTGCAATATGGGCCCTTAATTGGCATACTGTGGAACACCCCAGAGAAAGGAATAACATCTCCATTTCCAGAAAAGTTACATAATGCCCCTTTAATTGAAGCTCAAATTATCTTGTAGTAAATGAACCTGAAGTAGTATAGTCTATCCCACACTATCGATTTTGTGTAGTCCTCCAACTTAAGACTGTGACAGTACATTTTGTGGTACTTTAAATTTTTTTAGTTTGCAATAAGAATCAATCATCGGGGCCATTTTCAGAAGCAAAGATATCGACATCTGAGCCTCACTAGCTCCCGCTCCTGTTGCCATGCTATTGAAATGCTAATGCAGGTTTAGACACAAACTCAAAACTTCTTATATTGTTATTCTCCCCACTCAAGATCCTTTTATAGCTTACACATGTTGACAAAGTATGACATTAGGTCATCAAGATTATTTTATAGTGGCTAATATCTATCAGGCGCTTTAGTCCTGGTTTAGTCCTGGGTTAGTCCTGGTTTAGTGCTGCGCTAGACCTGGGTTAGTTTGGGTTTAGTCCTATGTTTAACCTGGTTTAGTCCTGGGTTAGTCTTGGGTTACACCTGTTTTAGTTTAGTTTTAGTCCTGGATTAGACCTGGTTTACTAATATTTTAGTCCTGGATTAGATCTGGTTTAGTCCTATGTTAATCCTGGGTTAGACCTGGGTTAATTCTGGTTTAGTCTTGTTAGACCTGGTTTAGTCCTGGGTAGGCTTAGTTTAGTTCTGGTTTAGACCTGGTTTACTAATGTTTTAGTCCTGGATTAGATCTGGTTTAGTCCTATGTTAATCCTGGGTTAGACCTGGGTTAGTTCTAGTTTAGTCCTGTTTTAGACTTGCCTTAGTCCTGGGGTAGACCTAGTATGGTCTTAAATCAGTCCTGGGCTGGGTTTAACCTAGTTCTTTAGTCCTTGGTTAGTCCTTGGGTTAGTTCTGGTTTAATCCTGAGTTAGTCCTGGGGTAGACCTCGTATGGTACTTAGATTTGTGCTGTGTTGGATCTGGTTCTTATTTTATAGTGGCTAATATCTATAAAATAAGAACCAGATAAAATATATCAGCCAGCTCCTAAGGGTACTAAAAATACTTTAGGGTGATTTTCATGTTATTGAAATGGTAATGGTATTGTATTGGTCCTGTATTGTGCAAAATTGACTCTTGAGCTCTAAGACAAGTTGTAATGTTGTGTTATGTATTGTGTTGTTACCTCATCAAAAACATACCTTTGTTGTGTTTTTTTTTTCATTCACACATATCTGAGTAACCCTTTATTATTAGTCTGTCTACATCTCCAAACCTCAAAATGCTTGTGTTACACCTTGTGATGTCATTTAGTGGTAGTTTTCAAGTTAACACCTACCCTTTACCTTTAGTTCAGAAGAGATGGACAATTCCAGGGCAGAAATTATCCAAATGATTCTAGTGAAGGTGTCTGGAGTTTAAAAAGACAATGGAGCACTTCCTGTATTCCCACATGACTTCACAAAGTAGGACAGAGTGTTTTCGTGTTTGAGAGAAGAACTCATCCTAAATATGCAGGGTTTGTGTGTTAAACGTGTGAATAAAACAAAACACAAGGTATGTTTGTGATGAAAGAACAACATCATTACATAGATCAGAAAATAGAGTAATATGGGCCCTTTTAAGAACTTTTTTTCTCTTTCTCAACAGATTTCTAAGACTAATTTCATCACATTTTTATCATCATGTTTGGAAGTAATAGCTCTTCTCCTGTCCCACCTCTGAGCCCCACCTCTCCAGACCCTCCACAGACCAAGGGCTCCTCCCAGAACCTCCTCCCCAGCTCACCTCCACCCTGCTGGGCTTCTCAAGCACGCTGCGACCTGGCCCAGGCGGAAACAGAACTACGTCACCAGCAAGACCGCTACAAGGCCGAAATCGACTCCGTGAAACGTGGGGTCGAGCGGGCGATATTGGGAGCACGTAGGGAAGAGCGCCGCCTAGTGGAGAGAGTAGAGCAAGACCACAGAGACACCCAACGCCATCTCGAACAAGTGCAGCGTGAAAATCTAGCTGCGATACGAGTTAGCCAGAGTTTGTTAGAAGAGAGGCTACGCAAGCTAGCGAAACTCCAACAACAGATTCAAGATGGAGGACAAAGCGGCGTGAGCCAAAATGTATTGCTTAAAGAGGTTTCTGAGTTTCTGCAACCATGGGAGATATCAGTTTCCATCAAAAAAGTCAATTTCAAACCTAGCTCGCTACCTAATGCAGTCAGTTTTGGAGATATTCGCATTCAAGAGCAAAATTTGTGCTTGCATGTTGGCGGTTGTGGGCCAAAAGGGCAAATGTGTGCCATACACTCACAAGAAATTCAAAATAATGAAAATTTTGTGCATCAAGCAACAACTGAAGAGCTAAAGGGACATGAATGGAGCTCAAATTCAGGTAGAGTAGCCAAAAAGATTAGCATTACCACGGAAACCCAACCAAAACCTACAAAATCCTGGAAGTACGAGCAGCCCGAATTGGAGTCCACTCAGGATGAAGAGCATGAATCTCGGGATGATGTCTTCCTCGCCGTCCCTTCACTTCTCCAGAACCTGGATGCTAATGCTAAGACTAAACCGGAGCTGCAGCGTTCAAACAGCACTCACTACTCGCCGAGGAATCAAAGAAAAGCTTCACTGTCACCGGAGCACACCAAGCTAAAGCAAAGTCACAGTTTTGATAGCCAAGATGGCAACAGCGGCAAGCTAAGTCCAGATAGCAGGCTTTTGAAATACAATAGCTTGTTAGCATCACCAAGGATTAGCCCGAGGGAGCCGCTAATTAGCCAAAGTTGCTTAGATTTAACTTTGCGTGGTAGACCACAGTCATGTCTTAGCCAGTCTTCGGATGACCACTCATTGGCAACTCTTTGCGATTCTGGTAGGGCGCTTTCCCCGACGGACAGTTTAGATTCAAGCTATACTTTTATTGTAAGTTCGGCTAGTGAGCATAGCAAATCATCTTTAAACTACAATTCCCGCTTGTCAAAATCAGCAGTTGATCTATCTCGAAAAACACGACCAAATTGCAAACTTGATGAGCAAGAAAATGCCTGGAAGATGGGTTCTAGAGATTATAGTTCAATTGAAAATGGTACGATTAGTCCGAATGCAACTAGAAGATTTGCGGAATTTGGGCAAAGAAGTTCATTTGGCTCGCAACAAAAGGAAAGGAAAACTGCGAATCTGCAACCGCTAGTTTCGAGGTCATTGTCAATGTCTGTGATTGATGATTCATCCGATGGAGGGGTGAGGAGAGAGAAAGCCCAACCTGCACTAAGAGAGACGGAGGAGGATGAAGGGAAGATGAGTTTTGGGCAGACTGGAGTGCGTTTGGTGAGGCAGTTTGGGAAGCAGGGGTCTGGGAGGTCCGATCTGACATTACCCAGTGGGATCCATACCACTCCACAAGGGCAGCTGTTTATAGTGGACTGTGGAAACTCACGCATTCAGGTAAGGCTATGACAGCAGTGAGGAGATGTTAAAGGTCCTATATTATGCCACACTGACTGTGATTGTGAGCTTTATGCCATGTTACTGTTGTTACTCATTATAAGCATACCTGGAGTTGTGTTTTCTCCCAGTCACACATGTTTGAGTAATCCTGCATTATTAGGATGTAAACATTTCCAGAGCTCAAAACGCTCTATTCCACCTTGTGATTAGATGAAGCAGTTGTTTTCAACCTGAAATCCAAATGATTCTAAGTTCCTTTGTTCTTTTTAAAGACTGCTAGCTGCAAGGTTAGAGACCGAAACATGTCAACAAGGTAAATACATCAACTATTGTATTGTCTTTAAAAAAAAAAAAAAACAAGACATTTTTGGATTACCAAATGATTCTAGTGAAGGTGTATGAAGTTTAAAAACACAGTTTAAAAAAAAAAAAAAAACAGAGTGGTTGCGACAGTAGAGCTCTGCTCGTCACCATTGAAAGACCAGACCAGATTTTAAGTTTGACAAGCAGATAAATGCAGTGGTTAAATCCATTTTTATCACTTGCGGCTTTTATCCAGACTCAAATCGGTTTTTTTTCTTTTAGTGATTTGGAGCGGGTGATCCATGCTTTTATTTCTACACGTCTTGACTACTGTAATGCACTGTACACTGGTATCAGCCAAGCTAAACTGTCACGCTTACAGTTAGTCCAAAGTTCTCCAGCACGTGTTTTAACCGGCACACATCATAGAGGACACATCACACCTATTTCATCCTCATTGCACTGGCTACCCATTCATTTTAGAGTTGATTTTTGGCTCTCTAACCCAACGAGAATTCCACCCACACTCCGAATTTACGAACGGTTTATCCTCAGCAAGTTACAAGTCATCCACACGTCTCTACTGTGTATGGTCGGACTAACGGGCTCTCGGACTATTGGGCTGTCGGACCAATGCTTCTCTTTTTTTTCGGACTAGTGGAATGTCGTACTAATGGGATCTCTACTCGATAGTCCAATTTCGGGCTATTGGGCTGTCGGACTAATGGGCTGTTGGACCAATGACATGGAACCAAATGTTAAACATTCCTCCAATAGGGATACATGTAGAACACCCCCAGAATGATTGGCTCCCTGTGAGTTTCAGGATTGAGTTTAAAGTTCTGTTACTGGTTTTTAAATGTCTTAATGGTCTTGGGCCTTCTTATCTTTCAGAATTGCTTTTACCTTACGAACCCTCGCGGACCCTGCGCTCCTCCGGCAGCTGCTGGTCATTCCCAAAGTCAGGACACACACTCACAGAGAGGTGCCTTTCCAGTACTACGGCCCTCGTCTATGGAACAGCCTGCCGGAGGACCTCAGGGCCAAAGAGAATGTTCATGTTTTTAAGAGTCGGCTCAAGACCCACCTGTTTAGCTTAGCCTTTTATTGAAATTTTATACTTTTACTTGTTTTTATTATTCATATTTTATTTTATTTATTTATTTTTAGTTTGAACTCATATTCCTTTATCATTTTTAGGATTTCCAGTGTTTCCTCTGTAGGAGCCCTCTGCACCGGGAGCAGTGGTCGGCTGCAGCTGCCGGGGTCTGTCCTGTGGGCTCCTGGTGGAGGGATGGTGCTTGGGCCTCATCTTTCCCTTGAGCCCTGTGTCCTGGTGGAGGGATGGTGCTTGGGCCCCTTCTCTCCCCTGGGTCCTGGGTCCTGGTGGAGGGATGGTGCTTGGGCCTCATCTTTCCCCTGGGCCCTATGGCGGTTCCTGGCGGCGGTGGACGGCTCTCTGCTCCTGGTGTAGATGGCTCCTCTGGCGGTGCTTTCTTAACTGGTTCGCCTGTATTCAGCCTCACATTTTACTATGTGTAGTTTTATGTATTTTAGCATGTTAGTGTGTGTGTTACTGTTTGGGTTGTTTGGTTGTGTGCGGTCAGGCAGCTGTGGGGCTGGTTGGGTGGGTGGAAGGAAATGTGGGGTTGTTTTTAATCACTGTAAAGCACTTTGTGTGACATTTTTGTATGAAAAGCGCTTTATAAATAAAGTTTGATTTGATTTGAATGATGTCACTGATAACTACCAACTGATCCAACTGACTTGCCTCTGTGTTTTTTTCCCTGTATCCAGGTAACAGACTCCCGCGGCAACGTCCTCCAGCAAATCGGCTCTTCTTCTTCCCCAACACCTCGTAAATGCAGGAACTACTTTGACATCGCCGTGAACTCCAAAGGCCTCATCGCTCTGAGTTGTGCAGCCGAACGCGCCCTTCATGTCTACAATCGCCACGGACGGCTGCTCCAAACATACGGCGGCGCCAACCAAAACTCAACCAAAGATGAATTAGAAGCTCCACGCGGGGTTACCGTCACACAATCTGATGAATTTCTGGTTGCAGACATACGTAAAGGGACTCTTATAGCGTTAAAACTGGAGCCGAAAACTGCATGCCGTATTGAGAGAACGGTAGTGACAGGTTTTCACAGACCGTACTTAGTAGCAGCTTGTTTAATTTCAGGATTAATCGCTGTTTCAGAAAGAGGGAGTGAAACGGGCAGAGTACCATGCGTCAAAATTTTAGCACCAGATTGGAATACGATACGTATTTTGGGCGTATGTGCAGGTATGGGTCCAGTGCTGCTGTCTCCATGGGGAATTTGCATAGATAGAGATGGAGATGTGCTAGTAGCCGATTGGGCCGACCAAACGCATAGAATTGTGTTGTATCCGAGCAGAGGAGTGGGGCAACCCATTATAACAGAAGGGCTAAGCAGTCCTAGAGGTTTAACAATACTACCGGAAGGGCATCTGGCTGTTTCTGATAGCATGCACCACTGTGTGAAGATATTTAGGTACAAGAATAATCAAGATTGAAAAAGATTATGACACAATGCTCTGGTTAGTGGGTGGGATTGTCTTCACAAATTTGGCATATTAATGTAATGGCTAAAACATAGATTGTATATAGACATACATACACTAAACTGCCAAAAGTATTGTCTCATCTGCCTTGACTCGCATATGAACTTAAGTGACATCCCATTCTTAATCCATAGGGTTTAATATGACGTCGGTCCACCCTTCACAGCTATAACACCTTCAACTCTTCTGGGAAGGCTGTCCACAAGGTTTAGGAGTGTGTTTATGGGAATCTTTGACCACTCTTTAAGAAACACATTTGTGAGGTCACACACTGATGTTGGATGAGAAGGCCTGGCTCTCAGTCTCCGCTCTAATTCATCCCAAAGGTGTTCTATTGGGTTGAGGTCAGGACTCTGTGCAGGCCAGTCAAGTTCATCCACACCAAACTCTCTCATCCATGTCTTTATGGACCTTGCTTTGTGCACTGGTGCACAGTCATGTTGTAAGAGGAAGGGGCCATCTCTAAACTGTTACCAGGGAGCATGGAATTGTCCAAAATCTGTTGGTATGCTGAAGGATTCAGAGTTCCTTTCACTGGAACTAAGGGGCCAAGTCCAGCTCCTGAAAAACAACCTCACACCATAATCCCCCCTCCACCAAACTTTACACTTGGCACAGTGCAGGCAGACAAGTACCGTTCTCCTGGCATCCACCAAACCCAGCCTCATCCATCAGTCCTCCAAGCCAGATGGAGAAGCACGATTTGTCTCTCCAGAGAACGTGTCTCCACTGCTCTAGAGTCCAGTAGCGGCGTGCTTTGCATTGCACTTGGTGATGTATGGCTTGGATGCAGCTGCTCCGCCATGGAAACCCATTCCATGAAGCTCTCTACGCACTGTTCTGGAGCTAATCTGAAGGCCACATGAAGTTTGGAGGTCTGTATTGATTGACTCTGCAGAAAGTTGGTAACCTCTGCGCACTATGTGCCTCAGCATCTGCTGACCCTGCCCCATTAGTTTACGTGGCCTACCAGTTCATGGCTGAGTTGCTGTTCTTTATCGCTTCCACTTTGTTATAATACCACTGACAGTCGACTGTGGAATATTTAGGAGCGAGGAAATTTCATGACTGGACTTGTTGCACAGGTGGCATCCTGTCACAGTACCACGCTGGAATTCACTGAGCTCCTGAGAGCGACCCATTCTTTTACAAATGTTTGTAGAAACAGTCTGCAGGCCGAGGTGCTTGATTTTATGCACCTGTGGCTATGGAAGTGATTGGAAGACCTGATTTTGATTATTTGGATGGGTGAGTGAATACTTTTGGCAATATAGTGTAGCTAATCCATTAGCCGTTCCAAATAGGAAGTGAGCAGGTGTGCTTCCGGCTCCATCGACTCCAGCCCCAATTCACTTTGTACTGAAAAAACGTCACCCTTCTCTCTGTAACTGCTCCTCATTTTGGTCTTAAAATGTTCATAATAACCCTCTCCAAATTATCCTGGTGTTTTTATTTCACTATTTTGTAGATCAATTCCTTATCCTAATATGGAACTCAGATCCAAATTCACTCCTATAACTGCTAGCAGCGGTGAACTTCATTTGACTGGAGCTGAATACTATGGATGACGTCACACTCCCTTATAAGGTGACCAGACATCCCAAAAAATTCGGGACAGTCCTGAAATCTAAGCTGTTGTCCCGAATCCAGCCCTAAATGTCCTGAAAATTACAGTCAGACATAATACTGAGTAGTTATTTTCTGATAAACATTAAAAACTGTTTGTAGAGAGGTTGAGACGACTGCATGCAGCCCTGGCTGCTGTTGATAGGCTGCCCTGATGGATTCTAAGGGTGCACTCACACTAGGACTTTAGAACTGTGCCCATGTAGGGATAGCCCCTAAAGCACGGTACGTTTCGAACTGTGCCCAGGCGTGCCATGTTTCGGACTTTGGCCCAGTTGGAGGAGGTGGGCCAAAGCACGGCACGGTGGCTCATGTACGCGCACAGGGACGACTAAACTACATGAGCCCTGTGTGTGTGCTGATGTTATTCATACGAGGAAAACACGAAATAAAATCCGCTTCAAAACATGGAGAATATGCGCTCACCGTCATTAAGGACTGTGGACAGCGGCAGAAGTTTTGCAGCCTCTCTCCTTTGGCTGTCATCACTGCTCCGCGCTATTATTATATCCATAAACTCATGGAGGAGCTTGTATTGCAGCAGGACTCATATCTGTCTCACTATTTAATAGATAGCTAATGCCGCTGGACTTATATTCTCTGCTAAAAGCGATAGCTCTGCTGCGCGACATGTAAACAAACAGCACCATCACACGTCATTGGGCCGTGGTCCGGTGCAGTTTTGCAAGTGTGAGTGCGGGCCAACCCTATGGAATCGTGGTTGAGCACGGCACGGCCCACCCCCTCCCCCGTCCAGAATTTCAGCCAACACCGTCCCGAATTTCAACCAATCTCATCTGGTCACCCTACTCCCTTAGTCCATTTCTTTACAGTCTATGGACTAGAACCTCTTTCAGCTGACAACAATCACGTCTTTGGGGTTGAATAATGGCACCACTTTCTGAAGCAATTATGAAAAAAACTTGACGGAATTTTTTGTTTCTTGTGGATATTTTTGATATTATAACACAAATGACATACTTAGGGTTAAAGTGCACATGACAAGTTTCCATATTCAGTGACTTGGTTTGGTGGGATAGTACCTGTGCTAAATATGTATCATACTTTTACATCAGTTAAGTGGCAATTTGTGGAAAAACATGGGTGAGTTGATTTCTGGCAGTTTAAACCTGTTACCCGTTTAACTAAATAAATGGCACAATGTTTTTTAACCATCAAAATCAAAATGATGGTTGCCTGGTAACAGTTATGGGATTACCTCTGCATTTGTCATATCTGATGCCCATACCCAACCAGGAAGTCAAACTTGTGATTAACCACAGTTAATACATTTGATTCATCTCAATTAAGGTCATGACCTAAAATGTAAGCCAATGTTTTTGGTCAGAAAACCTGTGCATCACCAGCCTCGTACTGTGTCCCACACATTTGTAAGGGTGCTGGATAGAAAAGGCTCTGCCCCTGTTATAGGAGCACACTGTTTCTTTCTCATCTGTTTGATTAGTGTACATAAGTAGTGGTTTCACACAAACAATGTAAAAGGACTGTGTCTGCTGTGAAGAAATAAAAACAAATATTCATGTGTTTGTCTTTTGAATTTATTAAAAAGATGTAACATTTTTCCAGAGGAAAGGAAAGTCCCACTAATATTCAAACTAGGCTACTCTAGCCACTGGCCAAAGCTGCTGACTGATGGAAACATGACTGCCAATGATGACAGGTTATGTTACAGTTATATTTTATGTTGCATATTTGTAGGGGGAAAAAGTACTGCTCTGTTACTCAAGTTATAATACATTTGACTAAAATCTGACCATAAGGAACTGGTGAGATGATTTGTGCAGTTAAGTGAGTCCCTCTCTGATAAAGGGCCTTTCCCAAACGGCTCCTTCCCTTTGCCTTAACACTGTGTTTACACGTTCTCGTGAAGGGGAGTGCGTCTGGAATGATCCAGCACCGAGAGAGAGGGGCTGATAAGGCCCTTCACCTTCACCATAGTTTAATTGTTATTTTGTAACAATTGTTATTTCGTATTTAAAAAGTCTCATTGTACAATAGAAATAGCTGTATGACAAGATGACTTCTAAAATAATGATTCATTGCAGCCCTAGCCTTGACTCTCAAACACTCAGCTGTATCTTTCTATCACACAGTCCATTGTTTGGTGATGAGGAGGGGGTCTGTTTGAGAATGTGATCTTCTTGTTTGAGGTCCTACTGCAGAACAAAGAGTCCAATGGAAATGTTAAACGGAAATGTTAACGACAGTTTTGTTAAAGGGCTAGTTTTTGTTAATTAAAGGGCCCATATTACTCCATTTTCTGATCTATGTTATAATGTTTAAAAATATTTTAGTTCACCTTATAATTTGTAGAAACTTCTGCTCAAGTAAGAGTAACTGTAAGAAGATGCAACATCTGATTTGTAATTTGAAGGTAATTGTGAGGGCAAAACATTAAATTATTCATAGAATTGAAGGGATGTTTTTCCCTTCACTTGCAAGCGGAGCAAGAAACACAAATGTTCAAATCATTTCATACTGTCAATGCAAAGCTTTTGTCACTTGTACTTACTCACAGTGGGAAGAGTAACCCAAACTTTTACTCAAGTAAGAGTACTGTTACATTAAACTAAATATTAATCAAGTAGGAATAAAAAGTATGTAGCCTGAAAAGTACTCCAAGAAGTACAAGTTACTCCAGTAAAACGAGTACTACCCACCTGTTTTTGTGCATTGTCCCAGATAAATTCAAATACACAGAAAGGTCAAAAGGATCTAGTGAAAGTGTTCATGTGTTCATCTGTGTGTTTAGCCCCACCCTTTTGTCTTCATAAAACTGGAAGGATCCACTGACGCTGTTCCACTTCCAGCTGCTGCACCAACCGTAAGTATGAGAGTTCTGTTCACTCAGGAGTACTTTTACTTAAAGGTGAGCACCTTTAAGTAACTTGCAACTTTTCTGCTGGAGGCTACCTACTTGTCTCCATGGAGATTTAATTACTTTGCTGGAATTTTCCATCGTATGACATTAAACATATAATTCTAGCTTTTATTCATTATGGGTGTTTCTATTGCTCAAAAATACAATGATTCTTTCTGTGAATAGGGGCGACTCTCCACAGATCTGAATTGTAATGTGGTGTAGTGCTGTAACTTGCTTGTCTCCCTCGTGATAGCTACGTTTAATCTATACTGTGGAACATTCTAGACAAAGAAATGACATTTCTTGACATGAGTTCTTCTTTCAAACTGCAAACACTCTGTTCCACCTTGTGATGTCATATGGTAATACAGGAAGTGCTCCACTGTGTTTTTTTTTTACTCCGTAAACCTTCACTAAAATCATTTGGATGATCAGCCCAGACATTGCCAGTCTCTACTGAACTAAAGGTAAAAGGTAGCTGTGAACTTGAAAACTACCACTTCATGACATCACAAGGTGGAACAGAGCATTTTGAGCTTTGGAGATGTAGACAGACATATAATAAAGTGTGTTGCCCTTAAGGCAATTGTTCCTTTAATAAATAATTTCATTGATTTCATGTTGTAAAAAGAAATGTATTAAAAATCTCAGATAGGTTGCATGGTGGTTTAGAGGTATTTTGTAGGGGTATTTCATTGTATTTATGGTTCGGATTAAGAAAAAATAGCGGAATATCCTCACTTCCGGTTTTGCCGCCCCACTTCCAGTTTTCCGGTTTTCGGTTGCCATTGTCACCAGGCTGCATGTGCGATCTCACACGCTGGTCTTATCAATCACTATCCACCTTGGAGCTCAAATCAGGCAATGCCTTGAGTTTCTTGATACTTTTATAAGTTCTAGACAGTTATGTTTTTCCACTACTAAGTGAATATGTGAAGTTTTATATAAGATGCAGGTACTTTGTTTTTGTGTCGATTCTAAGAGCAGTGTTGTTGTATGTTATAGTTTTCACCATCTGAAGAGGAAAATTAAAGTACAAAACCTTCTCCTGTGGTTCTTCTTCAGTGGTTTAACTCAGTGTCATACAGAGGACATAACAAAGGATTACTCAAACGTGTGAATAAAACCAACAAAAAACTCCAGGTCTGTTTTTGAGGAGGGAACAACATTCTAACATGGCTTAAAGCTCACAAGAGTCCATTTTGTGTATTATAGGACCTTTAAATGATGCAGCAGTGATGAGAAAGCAGAGGGTCAAATGCACATGAATGTTCTGGGACTAGTACAATTGTGAATGAGGGCGTTGTGTGTGTTCTGGCATTTTGTACCCGGCAATTTTGCGGGATTGATGTGTGAATGAAGCTTTAGACATAGGATGAGGAGCTCAGTAACCCCTGTGTGGGAACATCCAGATAACAGCTCTTCCCCTCTCTTCTTGTTGTCAGTGCACCATGGACCCTTCATCCAAGTCCCAGCTTTTTGATGAGGATGTGTTCCAGAAATCCATCCAGCTGTTTCTGAACCACTCCAGCGAAACTCAGGTCACGAGAGATTTACTTCAAAACACCCTGTCCAACATCCAGCTCAAGTACGTTCTGTATTCATTCATTTCTGTATAACTTAAAGTGCACATAACAGGTTTTCATCTTTTGCTAATTGATACTTTGCTGTGACATCACGCTGGGGGTGTTCTACATGTAGGCTATCTCTATGTTTATAGTGGAATGTTCACCAGTTACCATGGTGACACAACCCAGAGGAAAGAAAATCCAAAGAGGAGACCTCAATCAAATGTCATGTCTTTCTCCTAGACCATTTTGAGCATTGTTTAAGATCAGTGTGAGCAAATGGCTTATTGCTCCGGCTTCTCATATTTTGCTCCAGAGAAAAATGCAGCTGAACCGCTCAGGTTAGATTCCTCTGTAGATATGAAATAGATCTCAATTTGGCCTTAACCAAATCTCAAACTTTTACTGTCTTTATTTGCTTGTCTTTGTTTCTTGCAAAGACACTGAAGAGATTTCATCTTCTGCTCAAACTAACCTCAGTCTACCTTCGTGTGGTACTTTCTGTCATTTAAAAAACAATTTTTACTGAGTTCTAAAACAGAATACCTCTACCTATGTCATCAAGAGCAAAAATTCCCTTTCCTTTAACAAAATATGCATGTTATTAATTTTTGTTTCGGTATCTCACATATGGGACAGCTCTCCAAGCTGGTCCCCCAGAAGCCTTATAACACTACGCCAGTCCCTGAGTGGCTGAGAGACGTGACATGTGCTCCGCAGGGGAGGTGGGACTTCCACCTGCTATAAGAGCATTCTGGCACGTCTCCACTCTTCTTGCTCCTAGAAGCTTTTACCCTCAGACGGTGAGTGGTGTGTTAGCTTAATTGTCCATAGGGAGAGCTAATCACTCTGCCACCGAAAGCTTACCTATTGTCGCTTTGCTAATTCTGAGGTAGCAGGTCTGTCCCCAAACGGCTGCTATATTGGTTCCTTCTTTTAATTCGGAGCTAAAATTGTGCTAACTTCTCCTCATCATGGAAAAGAAAGCACTTACAAAGTCTTGCAACTGCAGGAATAAAGTCACCTTGTCTGCGCACAGTGCCTCGGGCTGCAACATGCCCAGGATGCGCTAGCATCCCCGGTGTCCTGCAAGCACTGTGCCCGCCTTTCGCTGAAAGCCCACTCATGCGGCAAGTGAGCCTGACAGAAGCAAACCCTTGGTCTCCAAGAGAACCTCTCTGACTCCAGTGATGAGCTCATCAACCTACCTTCGGAGGAGGATGAGGCGAAAGTGGAGCAATTCACCCTCACCCAATTCACCACCACCACCACATCAGGCAACAGCGGGCTGCAAGACCACTCTGCCGGGCAGAACTTGCATCAAGTTTGTCAGAGAACAGCTGAAGAGCTGGCCATAAAATGGTCGGAGGCACACGTCGAGACCGTGAGGTGCTGTTACGAGGGCAGAAGGCTACCGGCAGCCAAAACCTCTGCAAAGCAACTTCTGTCAGCGTTCTCAGAGTGCCTGGAGGAAGCCACTCGGTCCTGGAGCAACCCGCTCACCGCCAAAACTCCCACCCACTTAGCGACGACTTCAGACTGGGTTGGCATGGAGGAGAAGGGCTGTAGCCACCTTCCCTCCATTGAACCTTTGGTGGCATCTCACCTCCACCTGCGAATGTCCATGACTGTTGCGGGTCCTGTTCTCCCCTCCAAAGCAGACTGTTTCCAAACGACACTAACAAAGAGGTGCTACAAAGCAGTAGCTACCAGAAAAACTCACAAAATTACATTACATAAATACATACATTGATGTGTTTAAAATGTGCACAACAATATTTGTATTCTAACATTTGTACTTGAGTGAACGGTTGGTGGTGACGTTGTCTGATAGCTATGGCTTTAGTTTTTAGTTAAAGAGCCCGTGTTATGCTATTTTGAAAATCTATGTTAAAATGTTGTTTCTTCATCACAAACAGACCTGGAGTTGTGTTTTGTTTCATTTACACATGTTTAACACACAAACCCTTCATATTTAGGCTGAGTTCTTCTCTCAGAGAGAAAACACCTTGTGATGTCGTGTAGTGGATGGAGGTGCTCCACTGTGTTTTTAGATTCCATACACCTTCAGAATCATTTGGATAATGGAAATGCCTATCACTACTGAACAAACGGTAAAAGGAGCTGTTAACTTCAGAATTACCACTACATGACACCACAAGCATTTTGATCTTTGGAGATGGAGACAGACTAATAATAGGTTTACTCAAACATGTGTGTTACAACATTCTAACACGGCTTAAAGCTCACAAGAGTCAATTCTGCGTAATATAGGAAGTCCCAGACCATACAAAAAACACAAGTGCACTACAGACTGTTGATGTAACCAACGTCTTGAATGATTTAAATTCACTGTCTCTTCTCAGCAAAGAAAAATCACAAATAGACATCATTGGAGTTGGAAGCGGAACAGGTAAGAACATTTTGTCTGTTGAAAAAACTATTACTAGGCCTGTCACCTTAACATATTTCTGACCACAGTATGTCACTATTGAGAAATATTGTGATTAAAGATAATACTGAAATGACTTTATGCCACTGAGATTAAAATAAAGCAAGATAATCCCAGTAAATGCTTTTTAAATAGATAGTATCATTAAAGGTATTGTATTAAGAAGCTTTTAGTCATGTTATTATGTTGTTACCTCCTCAAAAACATACTTGAAAGTTGTGTTTTGTTTCATTCACACATTGGAGTAATCCTTTATTAGACTTAGACTTAGACCAACTTTATTGACCCACAAGGGAAATTATTTGGACATAGTAGCTCACACATCACAATATAATATAATAAAGAGTAAAAAATATAAACGTAATAATAAATTCTAAATAAGTAGTAAAAAAGACTGGTCAGATAAGTCATAATTATATAAATGTATATGTACACATCAAAATAAAATAGAAAAATAAGTAATATATAGAAGAGGTCACAAGGAAGACACTGCAAAAAATGATACGATAGTTGACAGGACATAGGGCTATCTGTTACATAAGGGTGAGTTTTAGTACAGTTGTAGGGAGTATTATCTGTTACATAAGAGTGAGTTGTTGTACAGTTGTATGCAGTATGGTATGAATGTAGTCCTGTATCTCCCACTGTTTGAGCGGAGCTGAAGGAGCCTATTGGAGAATGAGCTCCTCTGTCCCTCTATAGTCTGGTGCAGTGGGTGAGCAGGAGTGTTCATGATGGAGAACAGTTTGTTCAGTGACCTCCTGTCCCTCACTGTGACAAATGTCTCCAGCTCACAGCCAATCACATGATCAGCTTTACTGTTCAGTTTGTCAAGCTGCCCAATGTCTCTTTTCCTGGTGCCGCTCCCTCAGCAGACCACAGCGAAGTTCAGGACGCTGGCCTCCACAGACTGGTAGAAGATCTCCAGTAACTTGCTGCACACATTGAAAGACCTGAACTTTCTCAGGAAGTAGAGTCTGCTCATGCTCTTTTTGTACACAGCATATACTACATTATTAGTCTGTCTGCATCTCCAAAGCTCAAAATGCTCTTCTTATGTCATTTAATGATAGTTTTCAAGTTCAGAGTTACCTTATACCTTTAGTTCAGTAAAGATTAGCAATTTAATGGCTGAAATCATCCAAATGATTCTAATGAAGTTGTATGTAGTTTAAAAACACAGTGGAGCATCTCCTGTATTACTACATAACATCATAAGGTGGAGTGTTTTCTATTCGAGAGAAGAACTCAGCCTAAATATACAGGGTTTGTGCATTAAACATTTGTGAATGAAACAAAACACAACTCCAGGTATGTTTGTGATGAGGAAACAACACTATGACATGGATTTAAAAATAGTGCAATATAGGCTCTTTAAGAAGTGACTGTCTGTTTGCTGTTGTAGGTGGCCATGACCTGGAGATCATCTCCCAGCTGCGCCTGAAGCACCCTGGGGTGCCGGTGGAGGTAGAGGTGGTGGAGCCCAGCAGCCGCGAGATCCTTATCTTCAGAGGTACAGGCATCACTTCACTCTGGATTTGTTTGTGTTCATCATTTGTATTACACCTTTCACAATAACATTGCATCAACATTCCCAGGGGATGTGAAGCTAACTGAAAGCACTACTCTGTTAGAAGCTCTGTTACTCAAGTTAGACTTGATGAGTTTTATTTTAACTCAGTCTGACCAGAAAGATAAAGAGCAGAACACTTCAGTAGTCTGTATCTATAATGAGTCATGAAAGTGATTTATTCAACTCTCCACAGCTCAAATCTGATCATAGAACAGAAAAGTAACAAAATGTTCCCCATTTGTAGTAAGAAAAAGTACCCATGATAAATACTGCCCCCATTTTTGGGGGTAGTATTTAGTATTTTTGAACAAAGTCAATATAAATTAATAACTGCATACATCTGATTTGGTTCTCCTGAAGCCAACCAGCCCTTTTTTATCCTTAGAGCAGACCTATTATGCAAAATGGATTTTTCAGAGCTTGTTTTCCTCCTCATTTATCTTCTCAACGTTCTATTAACGATTCATACCTGTTTAAGCAATTTTTATTCTCCTGTATTCAAGACGTCATTGCTCCAATCTACCCCCTCTTTCACTGCCACTGATATAGAGATTGGGACGGAACGTCAAAAAATTGCCATTACCATTGTTACAGCCCTGGCTCAAAGGACCACAACAAAGGAGGGAGGACACAACAATGGCGAATGTTTTAACCCGCACTTGGGCATTTATTTAAACCAAAAGTAATGTGTCAGAGGCGGCTGCAGCGTGGCAGGCCCAGAGTGGAGTCTGAGGAGGAGTAGGGGGACGTGCCCACGCACACAGGCTTTATAGTCCCGCGATGATTGGTGGGTGAATCTGGCAGGCAGGGCAGCTGAGGGAGGCGAGGACATACACCTGGGAGAGAGGAGAGAGCAGCAGGAAGGTGCAAGGTGAGTCACGGCCTGGGCCATGACACTCCCCGACTTCAGGAAAGGGACCCAACAGTGGAGGAGCCCTTGTCCCGGGGCCACGTGCCCATGCTGTTCCAGCTGAGCCGAGCACGTTGGTTTACAGCAACTCTTCACGAGCTCTACCTCCTGGACCAACTTGGCCACAACTGTAAGGAAGGATAATGAGAAAGAGCAAGGCTGCCTAACAGTTACAAAATGGGAGCACGAGACAATGCGTCCGCCACTACACTATTTTCTTTTCCTTTTATATGTTGGATCTCTAGACAGTACGACTGTAAAAATAGGATCTAGCGGACTAGTGGACCATTACAGGGGCACTACCACTGAGATACACATCAAAATGGATCAAGGCCAAAATAAGTGTAAGAGTCTCTTTTTCAATCGCTGAATAATTTACTTGGTGTTTGTTAATTTTTTTTAAATTTTTTTTTTTTAAATAGCTCACTGGTCTGCTGATACCAGAATTATCCTGTTGAGCGAGCACGGCCCCAGCACCATCATGGCTCGCATCTACGTGAAGTTGGAAAGGCTGGGCAGGACGTAGAGCGGTGCAGAGGAGCCTTTTCACCTGCTCAAATGCGTGCTGACAAACAAGAGACTAGACAAATTTGACATCTTTATGGAGCAGATCAGTTAACGGAGCTACAACAGATGAAAAACTATGGCAAAAGCACCTGTAGTAGCCCACACTATCAAGAAAAAGCAAGAGTTCCTTTTTAGTGGTTGGAACTGGCACATCCCCAACAACCCGATTCATCAGACATTGAAAGGTCACGGGTGCATTCCTAAGACCAAATGGCATGAATCTATATGAATACAACCCCGTAGGCTCACAAAGGCGGCCAGCTCGCGTGCGTGAGGGGAAAGTGGCACCTGCCAGTACATTTTTAAAAGATCGAATTTGCTCACGAACTTAGCAGCACCAACCTGGTCAACGCAATCGTCCATTCTGTGTCATTGTCATCTCCACTTTCATATTCGCTGTCCGTGGTGCTGCTATCCCCTGGCAACACTGTACTCGCTGTACACACTGCGTTCACCTTGCCCAATGCTAACTGGACACCGACCTCACGAGCCTAATAGGGCTTTAACAGGTTCACATGTCCTTTTCTTCCTCTGAGACATAGAGATTAAATAGTTTTGATCTGAAGTCTGCTTAAGGACAGTGTAAGGACAAGTGAATTTAGCTTGAAATGGTGACGTTAGCAATGGACAAAGAGCTAGAACTTGATCACCAGGCAGAAACGATCATACCTCAGCACGCCGATCGAACACTGCTTTCATCTTTTCATGAGCAGCTACATAAAGTCTGCGTCTGATCCCACTGATATAATTCACTATGTTTTTAGGTGGTTCAGGCTCCTTAAAGTCGTTTGCAACGTGCATACGTGCACCAGAATACATGTCAAATTTAAACAGCTTATGTGAGAAATGTTTCCAGAAGTACCCAGGCCTCTTAAGCCCAAAAAAGTGCATGTTTTCTGTGTTTGTTTCGGATCAAGGCCGTTTGTACTCAGACTGTAAGCAAAACGCACCAGAGTCCATTTGGCAGGGGAATCGGGTCTAGGTCCGTTTGGTCCAGATCAGAGTTCGCTCCTCTTTATTCACACCTGAAATAAAGTCAGGACTTTTAGGGGAACTGAACTCTAGTCTGTTTTACTAAAGCCAGTAGGTGTGAATATGGCCTAATATGCTGAGGCTGATACTGTAGTGTCCCTCCAACTCTCTATTAAAAGAAGACATTGTGGGGACTTCCAGTGAGGCAGCGCCATGTAAAGTTGTGTCTCGTTGAGCTTCACACGGGGGGCATTCTCTTAATAACCATTTCGCTTTGGAAATAGTGCAACAAAGCTCTGCTTGCTAACTTAAAGTTGCTGTAATATCAGGTTGCGACCAATATGCCCAAAAAACAAGCAAATAAAGCGGAACAACTGGATGCGGGAGCTGAGCTTTGGGCTGAAGCTAACACTAGCATACCTAGCCTAGCCTGCTTGGATGCAGTGGCTGGTGGCCGCACCGGCAACCAACAAGTTCTTAATGCAATCACTGCACTTAAACAAGAGTTGTTTGATAAAATAGATGAGAAAGCAACTGAGACACAAGCGGAACTACGCAACGCTGTGGGGAAGATTAACAGAAGGCTGGATGCCATTGAGTCGGATGTGTCTGTTAAGGCCCGATGCAAGGACTTAGAGGCACAATCACGCCGTTGCAATGTCCGCATCACCGGTGTGAAAGAGGGACGAGAACATGGTAAACATCCTTCGCAGTATGTAGCAAACATGCTGAAAGAATCACTTGGTTTAGACAAGTTGCAGTGTTTGGACATAGCGCACAGGACGTCACATGCCAGACCGACACAAGATGACCTACTGCCACGTGCATTTGTAGTAAAATGTCACTATTTCACTGAAAAAGAAATGCTTCTGAAGAAGGCTGCTGCAACTGGGATAATAACGACTGCTGATGGAGACCGCACCCGTGTCCTGCCTGACTTCACTCAGGCTGTGAGTAAACAGCGCACGGCATTCACGGAGGTGAGGAATCTGCTTTGCGGCTGCGAGGGGGTTCGCTACAGACTGAGGTATCCGGCTACGCTGAGGATCATGACCGTGGATGGACGAGAGAGCAGGTTCAAAGATCCCAAGACTGCAAAGGAGTTTGTTCTAAATGAAATAAAGAGAGCATGACTGACGTAACTACTGTTACAGCAGCTAAGACTTTCCAGTAATAATCAGGTATCACGAACTAACGAGGTAATATTTTACTATTTGTGTTCCTCCTAGACGCATGAACAACGCTACCTCTACTCCCCATAGCAGTATGTTATTATGTTATTACGTTATTATTATTATCATTATTATTGTTCATACCTGGTGTTAAGCAATATAAGTCAAAGGATAAAGCGAAGCTTATTGTTGCTAAAATCATTAATAATAACTAGAAAAGCACTCAGAGAGCGCAGACCTCCGCCAAGCAGCTCAGTTTTCAAAGTGATCCAGAATCCAGGATTTCTTCTGGATCATCACCAAAATCTAATCATCTGTTGGATTTACCATTAGGAACATTTCCTGAAAATTTCATCAAGATCCGTCCATAACTTTTTGAGTTATCTTGCTAACTAACAAACAAACAAACAAACAGACAAACTCAGGCGAAAACATAACCTCCTTGGCAGAGGTAATAACTTTTAAAAAAAAGGAACCTACATAGGTCCCTGTGTGGGATGACATGGTAAGCATCCTAAATGGAGTGTGATGATGTGGATTTTGGAAACCAGAAGTTGGACAGTCTCTACGTGGGACTAGTTTTGATTTATTATTATTATAGTTAAAGTGTATTATAGTGTAGTTGTTCATCATTTTATCTCCCCTCCCCACCCCCACCCCACCTCAACTACTCTCAATACTTCAACAATAAATCATTGCAATGCTATTTACCTATAAGGCCCTAACCCCTACGACATTGGTCAGCTGGAATGTTTGTGGGCTCAACCACCCTATCAAACGTAACAAAATTTTTTCATATTTAAGTAAACTGCGTAGTCGCATTGCCTATCTACAAGAGACAAATCTACTTAACAAAGACTATTCAAGACTCCTCAGAGGGGGGTTTGTTATCTTGGAAAAGTACATATTATTCTAAGAAGCATGAATCATGTTAAATGCAACTTTGACAAGGTAAATGAGAAGGGAAATAATTATAATTTATAAATGATTATGATTTAAAGGTCTAAAAAGTACATTTTGTAAAATAGGTCCTATATCACAGTGTTTTTCAACCTGTGTGCCGCGGCACACTGGTGTGCCGTGAGATATTGTCAGGTGTGCCGTGGGAAATTGTCCAATTTGTGTGCCTGTGCGGTCTAGCGCCTGGCAGAGTAATCATGTAGTACTTGTCCATAAAATTAGGTGGCAGCAGCAGGTAGTTAATTGCCCTGTGCTTGGAGACAAGCGAATTAGTGACGCATGGATGCAGCTACAGGTGTGGATAGCGGGACGAAGGTGAAAGTGATGGATAAGTTTTTGAAGAGGAAAAATGCTGACTCTGAACTGGACCCTGAACAAAATCCAGACCCAGATAAAGGCCCTAGTATGAGTGGAGGTCAAAAGAAAGCAAAGACGCTAACATCGAGCAAAGCTTGTGGCGCGAGGCAATACAATAAGAGCTATCTTTCATTTGGATTTTCTTTTACCGGAGATGCAATGGCACCGACTCCGTTGTGCTTGGTATGTGGTGAAAAGCTCTCCAACAGTGCAATGGTCCCAAGTAAGCTCAAACGCCATCTCCAAACGAAACACCCATCACTTCAAAACAAAAATTTAGAGTATTTTGTTCACCTGCGTGAACACACAGAGAAACAGGCAACTTTCATGAGAAAAACCGCAAAGGTAAACGAGAGAGCCCTTAAAGCTAGCTACCACGTCGCTGAACTTGTGGCTAAATCAAAAAAGTCTCACACTGTAGCAGAGCAATTAATACTTCCCGCCTGCAAAGCCATTGTAAATGAGATGCTTGGACCCGAAGCTGCTAAAGAAATAGCCAAAGTCCCTCTCTCAGATAACACAATTTCCAGACGTATCGATGAAATGTCTGCAGACATCGAAAGTGTGGTTCTGGACAAGATCCGTATCAGTAATAAATTTGCGCTGCAAGTTGATGAGTCTACGGATATAAGTGGACATGCTCAACTCTTGGCCACTGATGGAGCTGCAGCCATGGTCGGGCGCACCAAGGGCTTCGTAAGCAGAGTGAAGGAAAAAACCCCAGATGTGATCATCTGACAAAGGAGAAGTCGGATTACGCAGAACTGTTTGCAAGTGATGAGTGGTGTGCAAGGGTGGCATACCTGGCAGATATTTTTCATCATCTGAATGAACTGAACACATGAATGCAAGGCCAAAATGAAAACCTGCTTACAAGTGCAGATAAAATAAATGGATTCCGTTCAAAGGTGCAACTCTGGCAGCAACATGTGGAAAGTGGCAATCTTGAAATGTTCCCACTCACCAATAAATGGCAAGATGTTAATACTGCTACACTGTGTGAGATAATAGTTAAACATTTGAAAACTCTTGAGGAGAAGATGTCATTCTATTTCTCTTCAGCCTCCACAGAGTGCCTTGACTGGGTTAGGGACCCATTCAGCTCAGCATCAGCTGTTGGGAAGGATATGACTTTACGGGAGCAGGAGGAACTAACTGAACTGAGACAAGATCGTGGTCTCAAGCTACGCTTTCTTGATCTACCTTTGGACAGTTTTTGGTTGGCGGCTTCCAAGGAGTTCCCCATGCTAGCCAACAAAGCTGTTTTGACATTGCTCCCATTTTCAACAACATATCTGTGTGAGGTGAGCTTTTCAACCCTGACTGCTGTAAAAACCAAAAACAGGGAAAGACTGAGAACTGTGGAGGAAGAGCTTCGTGTGTGTCTGTCATCGATTCCTGCCAGGATATCAGCTCTGTGTTCATCCAAACAAGCCCAGGTTTCACACTGAGTGAGTATAAATATGAAAGATTATAAAATACTTTTTTCTTTGTGTTTATTTGATTCCTTTTCAAGACGTTATAATATTATGTCATTCTTCAATGTTAAAAAGCTTATATTAACAATATAGCACTTATATTGTTATTATAAGCTTTTTTTCCCCCACATTTTCAGCTGGTGGTGTGCCGCGGCATTTTTTCAATGAAAGAAATGTGCCTTGGCTCAAAAAAGGTTGAAAAACACTGCTATATCACACAACATTGACTTTTGTGAGCTTTAAGCCATGTTATAATGTTATTACCTAATAAAAAACGTACCTGGAGTTGTGTTTTGTTTCATTAACACATGTTTGAGTAACCCTATATTATTAGTCTGTCTACATCTCCAAAGCTCAAAATGTGGTAGTTTTCAAGTTAACAGCTTTACCTTTAGTTTGGTAGAGATAAGCAATTCCAGACAAAACACAGTGAAGCACTTCCTGTATTACCACATGACATCATAAGGTGGAACAGTTTTTCCATTTGAGTCTAAATGTGTGAGTGTTAAACTTGTGTGAATGAAACAAAACACAACTCAAGCAACAACATCAACAACAAATGACAATAATTCAAAAGATGTGTATGTGTGTGTGTGTGTGTGTGTGTGTGTGTGTGTGTGTGTGCGTGTGTGTGTGTGTGCGTGTGTGTGTGTGTGTGCGTGTGTGTGTGTGTGTGTGTGTGTGTGTGTGTGGTGCAGAGAGTGTTGCCCAGGCTTCACACTTGGACCACGTTAAGTTCACCTGGAACCAGATGACGTCCGATGAGTTTGAGGAGCAGTGGAGACAGAGAAACATCACCAAGAAGGTCGACTTGATCCATATGCTCCATGTATGTGTGCACTTACCTCAACAGAAAACTCCACACAAGTATGACATTAGTGATACTTTGCTAGGATGACCAGATGTCCTATATTTATCCTGTCCCAGCAGATTTATACTAAATCAGTGATTTGTCCCAGATTTATACAAGAAATGTCTCAGATGTCCCTATTTCGGATCAATTTGATCTCCTTTAGAAACCAGGTCTAAACCAGGACTGTATCAGGTCTAAACCAGGTCTAAGCCAGGTCCCAATTTTTGACCAATCTGATCCCCGCCAACAGTAAAGAAGAGCATAAATTGTGTATGTTTAGTCAAAATACAGAAAATCGATCTTGCAAATAACCATAAGGTAAAAAAACAGACAAGAAGTCCCTCATATACTGGCCCACACGAGTCGAGAATGGACAATGTTACGTGCTCTTTTCACAGTTTTATTTGTCCCAGACGTCCCAACCCGGGTGTGTCCCAGTTTTGAAAAAATGGGCACCCTATACTTTGCAACTGATGTCATCAACATTCACTGAGGGTGTGATGCTAACTGTGAGCATGCTCTGTCTGAGGCTTTTTAGACTTTAACTTGAGCTTTAATTTAACACAATCTGACCAAAAAGGACAAACTTAGTTGGAAATACAACAAATTAGATGTTTTTGTGCTGTTAAACGAATCCCTCTCAAATAACATTACAGTCACAAGCTAGCTAGCCAACAGTTTTTCACTTAGTCATTTTTTTGGTGAAAATTAAACCCCTAAACAGGTCCATGAACGCTCGTATTGATTACAGGTTCCTGCAAAAATATATGTATATTTTTCTTGAGTAATGTCTCCATGGTAACTGGTGAACATTCCACCATACACATACATGTTTAACACCCCCACAGTGATGTCACTGCAAAGTATCAATACATAACCTGTATCTGAATCCACAGATGCTGTACTATGTGAAGGATCCAGGAGCTACCATCAGATTCTATCAGAGCCTCCTTGAGAAGAACGGAAAACTGCTGATCACACTAGAGTCGAGTAAGTGGCCCTCCCTTTCCCCATCTGAACAGGGCTAGAGTCACTAAGAGGGATTCATTTAGAGCAAACCTGTAGCACCCAGTAACATGTGAGCGTGCAGAGGTGGGGATTTGAAAGTCATTACTTGAGTCACCAATTTAACGACTTGAGACTTGGGAAAATTACTTTGAAGCCTTGACTTGAAAGGACTTCATGCTCAAAATAGTAAAGTATAGAAACGTTATTTAGTCAGTATCACGCATTTCCTACTCTTTCTCTCCCTTACTCTCTCAGCGCTATGGCGCACGCTACAGCATCCAATCAAATCACAGTACAATCAACGCGGTAAAACTGTCCAGCGGAGAGGAAAAATTATTCCACGGGTTATATCTTTCGATAGCAGAAGCACACGAGTTCAGGTAACAGCAGCAGCCAACCACGATTAACACATGGTAGCACTCACCATAGCACTGTCAGGTCCGTTCGTCAGATGTACGCGAGCAAGGCCAGCGTGCAGTGGACTGGGTCCAAGCAGTTCTGTGCCACCCCCACACAACTGTTTCTGAGGTCCACTTGGAGAGGGGTGATTGGGAGGAACGTCCTCCCCGATCTGAACCCTAGCCACAGTTTGTCCATAACAAACACCATGTTCGAACACAGGGGTGTCCATCAGTGCACATGGCACCAGGACACCCTAGGTTGGAGGTCAATAATCAACTTTGTTATCGTGTCATCTGACCTCCGATCACCACCTGGTTGTGAGTTGGGTCCACTGGCAGAGGAGGAAACCGGAAAGACCTGGCAGGCCCAAGCGTATAGTGAAGGTCTGTTGGGAACGTCTGGCAGAGCCCTCTGTCAGGGGGATCTTAAATTCACACCTCCGGGAGAGCTTCTCTCAGATTCTGGGGGAAGCTGGGGACATGGAGTCTGAGTGGGCTTTGTTCTTGGCCTCTATTGTCAATGCTGCTGCTCGTAGCTGTGGTCGCAAGGTCTGTGGTGCCTGTCGCAGCGGCAATCCCCGAACCCGGTGGTGGACCCTGGAAGTAAGGAATGTCGTCAGGCTGAAGAAGGAGTCTTATAGGGCCTTGCTGGCTCGTGGGACTCCTGAGGCAGCTGACAGGTACTGGTGGGCCAAGCGTGCTGCAGCCTGGGCGGTCGCAGAGGCAAAAACTCTGGGTTGGGAGGAGTTCGGAGAAGCCATGGAGGAGGACTATTAGACGGACGCAAAGAAATTCTGGCAAATCGTACGACGCCTCAGGAGGGGAAAGCAGTGCTTCACCAACACTGTTTACTGTGCGGGTGGAGAGCTGCTGACCTTGACTGGGGATGTTGTCGGATGGTGGAAGGAATACTTTGAGGATCTCCTCAATCCCACCATCAGGTCTTCCGAGGAGGAAGCAGAAGCTGGGGACTCAAAGGTGGGCTCGTTCATCACCCTGGCTGAAGTCACTGAGGTGGTTGGCAAGCTCCTCGGTGGCAAGGCTATGGGGGTGGATGTGATCCGTCCTGAGAATCTTAAGTCTCTGGATGTTGTGGGGCTGTCTTGGCTGACACGTCTCTGCAACATCGTGTGGCGGTCGGGGACAGTGCCTCTGGCTGTCAGACCAGGGTGGTGGTCCCTCTGTTTAAGAAGGGGGACCGGAGGGTGTGTTCCAACTACAGGGGAGTCACACTCCTCAGCCTCCCCGGTAAGGTCTATTCCAGGGTACTGGAGAGGAGAATCCGACCGATAGTTGAACCTCTGATTCAGGAGGAGCAGTGTGGTTTTCGTCTCAGCCGCGGAACACTGGACCAGCTCTATACTCTCCATCGGGTGCTTGAGGGTTCATGGGAGTTTGTCCAACCAGTCCACATGTGATCTGGAGAAGGCATTCGATCGTGTCCCTCGTGGGGTCCTGTGGGGAGTGCTCTGGGATTATGGGGTCCGGGACTCTTTGCTAAGGGCTGTCCGGTCCCTGTATGAGCAGAGCAGGAGCTGTGTTTGCATTGCTGGTAGTAAGTCGGACCTGTTTCCGGTGCATGTTGGACTCCGCCAGGGCTGCCCTTTGTCACCGGTTCTGTTCATTGTATTTATAGACAGAATTTCTAGGCGCAGTCAGGGGCCGGAGGGGATCTGGTTTGGGGACTACAGGATCTCATCTCTGTTGTTTGCAGATGATGTTGTCCTGATGGCTTCATCAAACCTCCAACGTGCACTAGGGCAGTTTGCAGCCGAGTGTGAAGTGGCTGGAATGAGGATCAGCCCCTCCAAATTTCCTCCGCAAAGTGACTGGGCGCTCCCTTAGAGATAGGGTTAGGAGCTCAGTCACACGGGAGGAGCTCGGAGTAGAGCCGCTGCTCCTCCATGTTGAGAGGCGTCAGCTGAGGTGGCTCGGGCATCTGTTCCGGATGCCTCCTGGATGCCTCCCTCAGTAGGTGTTCCAGGCATGTCCCACCGGGAGGAGGTCCCGGGGAAGACCCAGGACACGCTGGAGGGACTATGTTCCCCCGGAGGAGCTGGAGGAAGTGTCCGGGGTGAAGGAAGTCTGGGAGTCCCTGCTTAGACTGTTGCCTCCGCAACCCGGCCCTGGATAAGCGGAAGAAAATGGATGGATAACTGCACTACAGTACTCTGCGTGTGCACTGGCTATCACTCGTTGATCTCGAGCTTATCAGGTGACGAAAAATCGGCTGCAAATTCGGCGGCAAATGTAAATACGTTATATAACTATTTAGATATAGATATAAATACTTCATATAAATATCATATTTTAATTGAAAAAATCAACCTAATACAAGATGCAGACATGTTATTTGCCAAAAAGTAATTAAAAAAAAATAGGCCATGACAACTTTTGAGGATTGCCTCATAGGGCCAGTTCAAGTGGTGGGGGGCAGAGGGGTTGGGGGGCCGATCAAAGGGGTGTGGGCCTTAGTTTGATGACCCCTGTATTACATCGAATAAGACCCCATGGATACATACTGCTCCGGCTCTTAATTTGTTTCATTTTAATTTATTTAATTTTTTTTTATTTGTTTGAGCAACAACATGCCTGTATAAGGTACATTACAAACACACATATAGCCAGAAGCGGCAATGATCAGCCCTCGCATGGGCCTATGCTGCGACCCGCAAACACTACGCCCTGCAAACGCCACCCGCCGGAAACGCTGCGCCCCGCACTAACCCTAATAATCCTAATCTTAAACCTAACCCTAGTTGTAATTCTAACCATATTCCCAACCCTTACCCTAACCCTAACTCTTAACCTAACCCTGCCATTTTTGACATTTTTTGCGCATGTTTATTTAAAACAAAAATCCAAATGGCGGACTTCCAGTTTGTAAAGGGGCATGGTCACAGTATAATTTTTTTGTTCTTATTGCCATGATGCATCTGACTACCAAATTTAGTTTGGCTACGCCAAAGTTTGTGTAAGGACGTCTGATTGGAGAGGACAGATTTTTGGCTTGTCGCCATGAGTGCCACTGACTTTTTGGATCGAGACCATGTCACAAATATATGTACCAAATTTTGTATATTTATGACAAATATTTATGACAAATAAAATGTTATAGTTCCATACAAATTGCCTAGGGGGTGCTATTGCACCCATTTTTGTTCTTTTGTGCATCAATCTCTTCATGGCTGAATTAAAATTTGAGTGAAATCGGTCAAAATTGATGCGATTTGATGATTTTACTATTGGAATAACATAAAAAATATGACTTGTGTGTCATTGACGTTTTACACTGGGATGCCGAAATTGAATTTTGTGCAAAATTTCAGAATTAAAAAAATATATATATTTTTTTCTCCCATGTTGAATTTTGGTTCAATCTCTGGGGGGCGCTAATGCGCCAAATTCATTTTTTTTTTCATGTTAAGTAGCTTTAGGGCAGGTAGTTTAAGAACTGATTCAAATTTCACTGAAATCATATGTGGAAATGGGAGCAATTTGTAAAAATTAAAAATTTCCGAAATTCTTGGCAATTTTTGTCGCTTCACTGCTCAGAGACCGTAAGACACATGTAAAAAATTTTGATAACTTTTGATGTCCCACCCGTTGAGATAATGTGTACCAAATTTGAGCCCGTTGGGATGAACGCCCTAGGAGGAGTGCGTAAAAGCATGAAGTTTACAAAAAAATGCTAATCCAATTTTGCTGACCCATGGTGGAGCGGACGGCATTGGTGTAATAATATTTTTTACTTGTCTTGTCATGATCTACTTCTGTGTCAAATTTCATGAGTCTACGGGAAAATATTTTTTGGCCTCGTTCCTATACCCTAATGCATTTCTTTGTGTGTTTGGGGGTGCTGATGTGCCATTTTATTTATTTTCGGAAAATTGAAATAGCCAAAAGTTAGAGACGCGCTAGTTTTAACAGTTGGCAAATTTTCTTAACTTTTCGCCATTGTTAACTGGGTGAAAAATGGGTGAGTTTGTTAGAAAAAAAAAAAAAAGAATTATAGCCACAAGCGGCGTTAAACGGCCCTCGCCCGGCGCACACGCCCCTCCCACGCTACCGCCCCGGCACGCTAAGCCCTTCCCGAAAGCCTCCCAGGCCAACACATCCTCCACCAGAAAAATTACATAGTGCATTTTTAAATGTCTTTTTTTAGGAGTCTCTGCGCCCCTGCTGGCCAACCCTGACAAATGCTCCATGTCAGTAATATATGTTTTTGCTTCTAGTCATTCATAGAATTTAATTCCCAAATTTGGTGCAAATCCGATAATGTCTACGGTAGAGGGCACTATAGTGTACACTTTTCATATGCTTCAAAGTGTATTATATTCAAGCCGAGAGCACGCATTAGTGATTCAAATTTCAGCATGATTGGACTAAGCATGTGCTTCGCCGGACGTAAACCCTAATAGTTATCATAATAAATTGGATAACTTTTGATGCCCCACTTCTCTAGATGATGTACGGTGATTTTCAATCCCTGTCAGTGAAGCACCTTCAGAGGAGTAAGTTAAAATGCAATGTCAGTGAAAATGATGACTCAGCATTTAGAAAATTGGCCACCTTCTGGTTTCTTAGGAGGTGTGATCATAATAATATTTTTTGTTTGTCTTCACATGACAAATGTGTGTACTGAATTTTGTGGCTCTACGACAAAGTTGACGTCGGGACGTCTCTCATAGGCGCAGTGTATTTTGAGTTTTCCAGGTGGCGCAGTGTCGCCATTTTTTTATGCCCATGCATGCAACATATATTTTATAACATTTTTGGCACTTCTGAATTTTGGGCAAAGTTTGGTGAATTTTTGAGCGTGTTTAGAGGGTCAAAGTAGAGGTCCAAGAACAGAAGAATAATAACAATTATAGCTGCAAGCGGCAATGATTGGCCCTCGCTGGCACTTACAGCACTTACAGGGGGGGCGCTAACGCGCCATATTCCTCCCCTTTTTTCTAGGCCAGTTGGGCTGTGGTGTGCTGTTGCACACAAACTGTTCACTTTTTGGGCAGCGGTATTTTACCCATTATAATTTTCATGTGTGTCTTAACTTTTAACCAGTTGGGGGTGCTAATGTGCCTTTCTGAAGATGTGCCCACATTTGAGGTTGTGGCTGTTTTAAAAGTTTCTTAAATGAAATGGTTGCCTAGCAATGGCGTAATATACTTTTTTGTTCCTATTCCCATTATGCATCTGTGTACCAAGTTTGGTTTGGCTACGTCAAAGTTTTTTGTCAGGCGCCCTATTGGCGAGGACAGATGTTTGGCCTGTTGCCATGGCAACACAATGGGAAATGGCCTCGTGGTGTCATAGAGTTTTTTGATCGAGACCATGTCACAAATGTGTGTTCCAAATTTTGTGTGTCTACAACAAAGTAAAATTTTGCTCTTCCATGCAATCTCCCTAGGGGGCGCTATTGCGCCCATTTTAGGTTTTCTCATATCAATCTGTTCAAGGTCAGTGTGTCCAACAACAATTAAAGTTTGAGTGAAATCGACCAAAATGTGTGAATTATCACTTGCCGAAGTTTGATGACGAGCTGCAAAAACGAACCTGAAATTTCATCACGGACACACCATTCGGTCTTTTAGAACGCTTTTAACAACTTTTAATGTCCCACTTGTCTAGATGACACAGAATGATTCTGGTGAGTCTGGGTCAAAAACCCTAGGACGAGTTCGTTAAAGTAGGTCACATGATCGCTCCAATATGGCTGTTGGTTGCTTAGCAACCACGTAATATATTTTTTGGTTTGGAACGACATGCCTTTTTGAAGATGTGCCCACATTTGAGGTTGTGGCTGTTTTAAAAGTTTCATAAATGAAAATATGGCAGAATTAGAGGTCTACATTGGATTACAATGTCCAGTTAGAGGTCTACATTGGATTACATTATGACATTTGTCACATGATTAATTAAAGATGGCGGACTTCGTACACGATGTCAAGTGCGCCCTATGTTTAGGGGTGAACAGTTACAGTTAGGCCGCTATCGCGGCCATGGGCAATGCCACCGTGCCATGTCAGCAGGCACCAGTCGATGACATGAGTGCCACTATGTTTGGAAAGGGGAAAGCTGCTGAAGTGCAGCCAAGAGGCATCATTGGGTACATCATTCAGTGAAAATTCGAATGCTAACTGCCTGTGCATTATTTTTGAATTACATTGACGCCTCATTTACACAAACTCCATCACGTCTCCTGTCCAAGAACCATGCCTCTCCTGTAACAATTACAATGTGTGAAAAGTGAGAGAGATGTTTACACTACTGTGCCACATCTCTGGTCCGTCTGTGTTAAAAATATGCAAGGAGTCGATTTATCAGAAAAATATTTTATTACGTGTAAATTGTGCCACAATTTTTGTTAGCTAAAAAAAAAGCAGAACATTGTTCTTGTATCAGAATATTATTCGTTCTTTCTTTCTTATCGCGATGAATGCATGGGTGCCCATGCATTCATCGTTGTCAACGTCGCGCTCAACTTCGTCCCTCAGTCGCCCCCTTAATTAACAGCAGTATCCCAGCATATCCCACCATATTTATAACTGCTAAAATGAATGAAAGTCAATGGGACGTCAGTGAGCGACCCCGACAAGATTGATGATAAAAATATTACTATCATGGAATAATGTGAAATTTGGCACAATGACTCTTCATGTCATCCCGATCAAAAAAGTCAATGGCAATCATATGGTATATTTCACTGGGTTGCCATGGCGATGTCCCAGAGTCTCCATGTTTATCTATGTTAGTACATCAGCACCTCCAATGTGTGTTTAGTGACAAGTACAGCCCAAATAAGACATAAATATATAAATAACACAGAGACCCTGACCAGTTCTCCTATAACTCTCTGTTTACATTTCAGATGACAGCATTTTACCTCAGCTTGCCAAAATGGTGTCCGGACAGCTAAGTCAGTGGCCAAGCCATTTTAAATGGTCCACTGCAGACATCAAGAGCCTTCTGGATGAAAGCGGGGTCCACTACCAGAGCTACAGGCTGCAGTCCTGGACAGACGTGACTGAGTGTTTCACAGAAGGAGAGGAGAACGGAGAGCTACTGCTGAACTTTCTTACTTTGGTGGAGAATTTCAGTAAAAAGGCTTCACCTGAGCTCAGGCAGGAGGTGTTGAAGTTTCTGCGTGACCCTCAACACAGTGTCAAGAAAGATGGAAAAATCCTGGCCAACTCCACCTTTGAAGCCCTAGTACTGGGTGCTTCAGATTAAATTCAAGGTGCACTATGTAACTTTTTGGTTGGGAGTCCCGTCACTTACTCATTTCTATGGATATGTCATCCCTCTGCCTGAAATGTTCCATAGTATGACATTAAACAGCTCTTCTTTACATTTGTTCAGTTACAGGTGGTTTTATAGCTCAAAAGTACCAAGAAAAACTTCTGACTGTGAGCAAGAGTTGCCTCTCCACAGATCTGGGGCCTCATTTATAAAGCTCCCTTATGCACAAAGCATTGCGTAGGCGCTCTTTACGAAACTCCAACTAAGCGCCGCGCTTTGCTTATCTCTACAACAGTTAGCACCCTGCTGTAAGCTCTGCGCAAAGTCTGGAGACACGGGGAAAAAGTGAGTAGTACTTGTAATGATCAGACCTGAGAGAAATCTTTTCCCTCAGATGGAGCACAGGAGCGCGGCTTTGGTTTAATAAAGCACTGGGACTAAACGTAACTTTAACACTTTTAATTTTGTCTTTACGCACCGAGCTCCAGAGTGGCCCGAGTCTGTGCACAACACAAAGCCTACTGGCTTTACCCAAACTCAAAATATTCCCTACATTTTTGTGTAACGGGGAACTCTTGCAAATGAGAGCTTACTCTCTGACAGTATAAAGAACAGAATAATGCCTGTGCCCATCCCAACCCAAGCCCGCACATTCACAGAGGTAAGCAGAGTCTGGATGTTTAGTGTGGACTTTCATTGGCAGAATAACAGCGCCTGATATGTGTCAAATGTGTTACATGCTAAATCTGTGTTCTACCTGCCGAAGTGCTCATTCCCTAGCCTCTGATCCACATACCCGTCCCTTGCTACTTTTGCTCTCCCGGGGAGGGCATCTGAAGCTCTTGCACGCGCTTATAGCCCCCTCCTTTGACCATTCAGACCACCACATGCACATATCTACTAGTATATGTGCATAAACAGTGCCAATCCCCACACACACATCATAGGCATACTTAAAAATATAGTGATAAAACAATTCAGCTTTATTTGCAAAGATGTGCTGCCTAAATATTATGAAATATTATTAAATTAAGTCTGTAGAATCCCTCAGTCGTCCAGGTAGAATCCATAGCAAAAGGAGAAATTTAATTTGTCAACTGGACAGAGTTTATTTGGTCGAATACGTTTCGCAGCTCATCCGAGCTGCTTCTTCAGTTCTGGTCAGACGCTGGTGGACACTGCTTTATATCTGCTTGAAGGGAGGAGCTTAATTACAATGAAAATTACTCTGAGACAACACATATTTATATACAGTTTCTGTTAGTCAGGTGAGTCTATTCAATATGGAGTGGGAGTGGGGGAGTAGTTAGCATATCCATTCAGGGCCATGATGGGTGTTTTCACACCTCTGGACATGTCCTGGCTAGTCCCATTGTTTTCTCTGTTTGTTTTGATTTAGGTTTGAGGATAGAGTTATAGATGGGAGACAAAAGATGTCTGAGACCTCCATTTCTGTTCAAGGAAGGATTTTCTTTCTTGACAAAAATAGCTTCACAATGCCAAACCTCCACCCTCCAATGTAACACCAGAGGAAAGGAAGGCCATCGCTGCTCTGGAGAAGGACCACAGCATCAACATCCTCCCAGCTGACAAAGGGAGATGCACTGTGATCCTGAACTCAGCTGATTATGAGGCTAAGGTTAACAGCCTACTCAGTGACACAACAACCTACGAATTACTAAAACGGGACCCCACCAATGTGTACAAAAAGAAGATCATTGATTGCTTGCAGAAGCTGGAGAAGGAAGAAGTCATTGATCGACAGCTATATTACAGACTGTACCCGGGTGACGCCATCCCTGGCATCTATGGCCTCCCAAAGATCCACAAACAAGGAGTACCACTCAGACCCATTGTATGCAGCACAGACTCCATCACGTACAATGTGGCCAAACACCTAAAAACTATCTTGGCTCCACTGGTGGGTAACACGGAGCACCACATTGAGAACACAGCCGAATTTGTGAACAAAATCAAGCATCTCCAGTTTGGCCGGGATGAGACAATGGTTTCCTTTGATGTGACCTCTCTTTTCACTTGTATCCCTACATCAGTAGCGGTGGAGGCAGTAAGGAGGAGACTACTGGAGGATACCAAGCTAGAAGAGAGAACCAAACTTTCACCCGACCAAATCTGCCAACTGCTGGAAATTTGTTTAAGTACCACCCATTTCCAGTTCAGAGGAAACTTCTACAGACAAATCCACGGCTGTGCAATGGGCTCACCGGTCTCCCCTATCATTGCAAACTTATACATGGAACAATTTGAACAGAGTGCCCTGGCCTCATATCCAGGCACTCCACCCACGCACTGGTATCGCTTTGTTGATGATAATTTCTCAAAAATCAAAATTCAAGATTTGGAACCTTTTACTGCACATATCAATTCTGTAGATCCGAACATCAAATTCACACGTGAAGATGCCAAGGACAACACATTGGCCTTCTTAGATTGTGCAGTAACGATAAGAGAAGACCGGCGACTCCAGGTAGAGGTCTTCAGGAAGCCCACACACACCGACCAATATCTGCTTTTTGATTCACACCACCCACTTCAGCACAAACTGGGAGTCATTCGGACATTACAACACAGGGCCCAAGTGGTTCCTACAAGCACAGAGGGAAAGGAGAAAGAAGAACAACACGTGGAGAAAGCCCTCTCCGTTTGTCCATCCATCCATCCATTTTCTCCCGCTTAATCCGTCTGGGTCGCGGGGGCAGCACGCTGCCCATTACTCTGTGCACCAGACCCAGACCCCTATGAACCCCTCTGCAGGTGGTGAGCCCACAGGAGGGAGGAATTCCTCTCCGTTTGTGGATATCCTAAATGGGCTTTCAATAAAACGAAGGGAGCAAAGAAACAGGACAACAGAGAACCAGAGCCCAGGAGAAAGGGTGTAACTATTCCTTACCTGGCTGGCGTTTCCGAAAAACTACAGAGGATCTTTAGACAACATGAAATCCCAGTCTATTTCAAACCCACAAACACTTTAAGACAAAAAACTGGTCCATCCTAAGGACAAAACACCGAGCCACAAACAAAGCAATGTGGTCTACTCCATTCAGTGTAGTGAAGACTGCAGTGAGCGCTACATTGGAGAAACAAAACAGCCACTTCACAAAAGGATGTATCAACACAGACGAGAAAACCAGGGTGGGCCGCAATCTGCCGTACATCTCCACCTAAAAGCCACAGGCCACTCCTTTGAGGACAGCGAGGTCCAGATCTTGGCCAGAGAAAAGAACTGGTTTGAGAGGGTAGTTAAAGAAGCTATTTTTGTCAAGAAAGAAAATCCTTCCTTGAACAGAAATGGAGGTCTCAGACATCATTTGTCTCCCATCTATAACTCTATCCTCAAACCTAAATCAAAACAAACAGAGAAAACAATAGGACTAGCCAGGACATGTCCAGAGGTGTGAAAACACCCATCATGGCCCTGAATGGATATGCTAACTACTCCCCCACTCCTACTCCATATTGAATAGACACACCTAACTAACAGAAACTGTAAACAACTCCATATTGAATAGACTCACCTGACTAACAGAAACTGTAAACAAATATGTGTTGTCTCAGAGTAATTTTCATTGTAATTAAGCTCCTCCCTTCAGGCAGATATAAAGCAGTGTCCACCAGCGTCTGACCAGAACTGAAGAAGCAGCTTGGATGAGCTGCAAAACGTATTCGACCAAATAAACTCTGTCCAGTTGACAAATTAAATTTCTCCTTTTGCTATTAAATTAAGTCGTTGAGTCGTTGTTGTCACTTGCGTGTATCTGATGGGTTTACTTGTGTGGGTGTGCTTGCGGGTGGGGGCTGGGACCGATAGTGTGTGTGTGTGTGTGTGTGTGTGTGTGTGTGAAATTTTTTGTGATTTTAACTTGTAAAGCACTTTGTGTTGCACGTGTGTACAAAAAGCGCTTTATAAATAAAGATTGATTGATTGATTGATTTTAGTTTTGTATCTATTTGTAAAACCTTGTTTAAACCTTTGACGTGCGTGCATGGTGCGTCTGCCCCTCCCTGTCTGTCCTGCGTATCTCCATCAAACCCACTGAATATCGGCTCATGTTTAGGTAAATCTCACTCACGAGTCACTTTGCATCCTCCTTTTATGGAGAAGTGGAGGTGTGGAGAGGGCGTGGCGTGACGTGGGTTTATGTGTGCAGGTTCTAGTGCAGGTGACATCTATAAAGCACAGATTGCATGGTTGAGTGCGCGCAGATGGATTTCTAAATTTGGAGTTTGCATGGCGCACACCTCTGGTGGCCACTGGGATTATGCACTATCTTAGGACAACTCCTATGCAGTCCTTTATAAATGAGGTCCCTGACCTGTAACTTGGTCTGGTTTGGTTTCCATGAAGATAGAAAGCATACTGTGAAACATTAGAGACAAAGCAAAAACATCTTCATGGAGAAAAGTTTTTGACAGACCCTCCACTGAAAAGTTGCACAATACATCTTTAAAATACACTAGCAGTCAAAAGTTTGGACACACCGTCTTATTCAATGTTTTTTTTTTTGTTTTTGTTTTTTTTTTTTGCCTACATGTTAGATCACTGTAAAACCTGATTAGTTAGATTAACTGAAATGATATGAGGAAACTGATTGCACCACTTTGGTTTGAGTTTATAAACTCAAATCGATCAAGTCCTTTCTTGAACTTAACCCAAAATAGTCAAATTAACTAAGACTTAGGCAACTTGAACTTGATTCATAATACATTATAACTCATACAATATATGCAACACAAACATTTGAGTTCAATTTTAACACATTTAATGGGGTTACTTGTACTCATCCCATTTGACATCTCTTAATTTGTATAACAGTTTGTATGAAAATGCTTCATTTACTTAAACTCATTTAAAATGGTTACTTGGTTGCATTTCATTAGTGTCATAACTACTCGATGACATGTTATAATAGTTTTTACTTTGTCAACAGGCAAATGAATTAAGGAAACTAATTTCACTGGCTAAACACAGACACAAATTCTTATTTCAGTACAGTATACTTTATTACACATTTCTGAAATTGTGAACTTAAATGTATAAATTCAACAACTGCATCTCAGCAGTTTCTATAAAATCAGAACAATTTCCAAAGTCATTTGAAGAAAGGAAAATACTTCACCAAAGGGAACATCTGAGTTCATAAAAGTAGGTATTTGTATCCTGAAGCTAATGCCAGCTGAAATATAGATGTTAAAATAGTGTTAAAAAACAATTATCTTTCATATAAAAACAATGACTTGTCTAGAGATGTACTTTTTTCCTCCATTGGTATTTGTTCTACTATTTTTCTTCTTCATTAAAAGGGCCCATATTGTGCTATTTTATGATCTGTAATGTTTCCTCATAACAAACACCTCGAATTGTGTTTTGTTTTTCACATGTTTAAACACACAAATCCTGGACAACCTTGTGATGTCATCTGATAATACAGGAAGCGCTCCACTGTGTTTTTAAACTCCATGCACCTTCACTAGAATCATTTGGATAATTTCAGCCCTAGAACTGCCAATCTACAAAAAAAAAAAGGTAAAAAGCCATTAACTTGAAACTACCACTAAATGACGCCACAAGGTGGAACAGAGCATTTTGAGCTTTTGGAGATTTCACTTTGGAGATGGAGACAGATTAATGATAATCAATGATTACTCAAATATGTGTGAATGAAACAAAACACAACTCCAGGTATGTTTTTGAGGAGGTAACAATAATCCAACATGGCTTAAAGCTCAATTTTGCATAATATGAGACCTTTAAGACAAGGGTGCTTTTTAACTAAAGCTTCTGCAGCCTGCAGGTTACATTTGCTCATTACTAGTTGTCACCCCCTTCTTTCAATTCTTAATTGGCAGTTGGACAGACCCAACTCTGAGCTTTTCATTTCAGGTGTGGAGTTAAGTACTCTTGATCACCCAGACTTTGCTCACTTTGAGGTTAGCTGAGGACAAAAGCATATCCACTATGGTAACGATAAACCAAAGTTGCCTTCCATTGTAGATGGACAGGAAGGCATGTGACAAGGACAGGTTAAATTCCAATTTGAGGTTACAATGGGATGTTAATATACTAATGATTAGTCATCCATTAAAAACAATTGTACTTTTGTAACTCATTTATAATTTTGCAGTTCATTTATACGCCATCAGTTTAGACATATTGCACTTACAGGTTTCACAAATTAGAGTACTAGTCCAAATAGTAATGTAATATGATCTTTTCAGTTCCAGTTATCATAAGCTGAACTCACTGCTTATGTGTTATATAAAGTAAATTATAAATAGAAACAAAAAGGTATGAAAGTGAAAAATGAATTTTATGAAGTCAAATCCTCATCATTAAACCTTGTTTTAACTAAATGGGTGAGCTGTCCAATCAGAGCTCACCAGACCAGGTTAGGTTCACAGAAGTGAGTTGCCATGGTGATCAATTGTAAATGGCTTCTGGATGGGAAACAAAATGTCGTGATCGCAAAAACAAGAGTCCAGATGACCACTGGTGAAACCTTCTCTACATTTCCTTGGTGACTGATCCAGTGGCTGACCTAAAGTACACATATTATGCTAAATCAACCTTTTCAGCTCTTTGATAGAGTTTCCTGGATATATAGGGTCTGTATTGACTCAAAAAAGCTCAATTTAAATCATACAGTAGTTGCAAAGATATCTTTATATCTTTTAAGACAACATTCAATTCCGGTTTAGACAGTCCATTTTCATTTTCTCTGATCTTTTACGTTTTCTCGATCTGTTACGTCACTGAATTTCAGAGGAAATCTCCTTAAAAGGCGATACAAGTTCAATAACTTCCGTCTAATTGCTCTTCGAGTCCGCCATCTTGTTTTTGGTTTGTAGTCCAAGCGCAACATGACAAAGTGAGTGCCGATAAAGCTTAGTGTTCTGTTGTTGGTTGTATTAACCAACACGTATCGTTACACCGACCTCTAGCCACAGCACCTCTGAGAACTACTTGATGCCTTTTTGTGTTCATTACACTATTGATAATTGCCCCTTTTGTGTAACCATTTCGTTATCTTCCAGGTGCTATAAGGTTAGTTAGCTGTAGTTTCTAGCACATTAGCTTGTTTACAGGGTGTGCGCAGGCTGCTAGTAGACCACAGAGGTGGATTTGGGTGGGATTTGATTGTGGGTCTTCTCAAACTAGTTTTAATGTGTAACGTTATGTTCCAACCACTACCAAGAATAAACATTGGTCTTTAGGAGCCTGTCCTGTTATTGCAGGCTGGTGGAAAACATCCGATGCATTTTCATTGGAGGAGTTGGTAACGCGAAGAGCAGCTACACAAATGTGTAAATATTCCTAATAAGAGAGTGTCTTTGCAAATGACAACCAAGCGACCACATGTGAGTTGTAAGGTGACATCAGCTGCTGTATCAGATGTTTAGCTCAAATACTTTACTCAGCTCGGAGTTGCCTCGTTTAGTGCCTAGTAATAATAGCATAGGCAGGCAATGTTCGGTTTATTCCTCAGTTTTGATGTCACGATGAAGAGGTGAATAATATTAAATATAGTGGCTAACGAACACTTCTTACTTTAAAACAGAATACCTAATGGCTACCAAGGGAATGTTGCTTATTGATTATTGTACAATTAACATGTCATTGTTGTTTAGACAGGTAACTGCCGTCTCTGCTTTTACGTCCTGCGCCGGTCTGAAGCCCACATACTAATATATATATATATATACATATATATACATATATATACATATATATACATATATATACATATATACATATATACATATATATATATACATATATATACATATATATATATATTTTTTTTTATATTTTTATATTTTTATATATATTTATATATAATATATAAAATATAAAGAGTCCAATGGAAATGTTAAACGGAAATGTTAACGACAGTTTTGTGTGTTTTTTGGATGGAGTTTTGGCTGATGTGTCTCCATTTTCTGATCTATGTTATAATGTTTAAAAATATTTTAGTTCACCTTATAATTTGTAGAAACTTCTGCTCAAGTAAGAGTAACTGTAAGAAGATGCAACATCTGATTTGTAATTTGAAGGTAATTGTGAGGGCAAAACATTAAATTATTCATAGAATTGAAGGGATGTTTTTCCCTTCACTTGCAAGCGGAGCAAGAAACACAAATGTTCAGATCATTTCATACTGTCAATGCAAAGCTTTTGTCACTTGTACTTACTCACAGTGGGAAGAGTAACCCAAACTTTTACTCAAGTAAGAGTACTGTTACATTAAACTAAATATTAATCAAGTAGGAATTGCAGCAACAATTTGTTTGTCCGTCTCTCGCGTCTACCGCGCTTCGCGGTAATATAGCGCGCTAATTGGCGGACTGCGATCACGTGACCACACGCAAGGGACGTAAAATACAAAGAGCAGTAATGAGACAGGAGAGTGATACGGTTTTGTCACCCGCGTTACATATGGATTTGATTTGGTGGAATAGTAACTATGGTAAATGTTTATCATAGTTTTCAGTTGAAGTGCCTGTGACTCAATTCAATAACTGTTACTTAGCAACCATGTAGTGCACTGGGCCAAAACTCCTCTAATGTACACAGAGATTATTATGTCACAAATAGAATTATACACACCTTTATTTTGTTGAAATAATATTTAAAGTATCAGAAAAATTTGGTTCTTGCGTATTAATTGTGTTGAACTTTTGGATAAATTCTCCCAGTGTGATGTCATCAATATGGGACTCTACTTCCTGTCATTTAAAAAACAATTTTTACTGAGTTCTAAAACAGAATACCTCTACCTATGTCATCAAGAGCAAAAATTCCCTTTCCTTTAACAAAATATGCATGTTATTTATTTTTGTTTCGGTATCTCACATATGGGACAGCTCTCCAAGCTGGTCCCCCAGAAGCCTTATAACACTACGCCAGTCCCTGAGTGGCTGAGAGACGTGACATGTGCTCCGCAGGGGAGGTGGGACTTCCACCTGCTATAAGAGCATTCTGGCACGTCTCCACTCTTCTTGCTCCTAGAAGCTTTTACCCTCAGACGGTGAGTGGTTAACAGGTTAGCTCAACTGTTCACAGAGAGAGCTAATCACTCTGCCGCTGAACGCTTAGCTATTGTCGCTTTGCTAATTCTGAGGTAGCAGGTCTGTCCCCAGACGGCTGCTATATTGGTTCCTTCTTTTAATTCAGAGCTAAAATTATGCTAACTTCTCCTCATCATGGAAAAGAAAGCACTTACAAAGTCTTGCAAGTGCGGAAATAAAGTCACCTTGTCTGCGCACAGTGCCTCGGGCTGCACCATGCACAGGACGCACTAGCATCCCCGGTGTCCTGCAAGCACTGTGTCCGCCTTTCGCTGAAAACCCACTCACGCTCCAAGTGAGCCTGACAGAAGCGGACCCAGTGCTGGGGGCAACCATTCCTCCACCACAAGAGGGACCCTCTTGGGGTGACCAGCTGGAGACCGGTCTCACAATCGGGCAGCTTGGTCTCCAAGAGAACATCTCTGATTCCGATGTCGAGCTCATCAGCAATTCACCCTCACCCAGGCCGCAAGACCTGGTAACAGAACCGCATCAGGCAACAGTGACCACAAGACCCATCTGCTGGGCAGGACTTGAATCAAGGTTGTCAGTGAGCAGCTGAAAAGCTGGCCATAAAATGGCTGGAGGAATCTGTCGAGACTGCGAGGTCCCGCTACGAGGGCTGAAGGCTATCGGTAGCCAAAACCTCTGCAAAGCAACTCCTGTCAGCGTTCTCAGAGTGCCTGGAAGAAGCCACTCGGTCCTGGAGCAACCTGCTAACCACCAAAACTACCTCCCACAGAGCGGCAGAGGCTTTGCACTGGGTTGGCATGGAAGGCATTGTCATTGAACCTCTGGTGGCATCTCACCTCCCCCCACGAAAGTCTATGACTGCTGCAGGTCCTGCTCTCCCCTCCAAAGCGGACTGTTTCCAAACGACACTAACAGAGAGGTGCTGCAAAGCAGTAGCTCCCTCAGTGAGACCACTGAACGTGTCGTCCCTGCTACTAGCCTACCTGATGTGTGAGATAAGCTGTGCGTGGTCACCGACTTCTGCCTCCGTCTGTAACAGTGAGCCATTCAGGCATGCAGTCGAGCTATGGGTGTGATGGTCACACAGGACAGGGCCAGATGGCTCAACCTTTCCAGCCTCCCCCAAAGCGACAAGACACAGCTCCTATATGTACCTGTGGACCCCAAGGGCCTGTTCGGGTCCCCTGTTGCCGGACAACAACAGTGTGAGGAGAAGAAGCGAAAAGGCAAAGCTCTAAAGCTGTTTCTCCCCAGAAAAGAGCTTCTCTTCCCCACTATGGCACCAAGGCAGGCACTTTTGAAGGAGCCTAAAACGCTGCAACCTCAGGCCTCAGACGACAAGCCACCGGAGCTGAGAGGTGCATGAGCCAAAAAGCCATTTGCCCCCAAGGTCACACCAGGGACCCAACAGGGTCCCCTGGTGTCAGGGACTGGCGTAGTGTTATAAGGTTTCTGGGGGACCAGCTTGGAGAGCTGTCTCATATGTAAGATTCCGAAATTAATGTTTCAGAGAACCAGGCTTAATTTTTTATTTCTATTAAGCCCGATTACCTAAAGTAATAGAATTACTGACTGTGAGCTTCTGTCACGAGTGAATTTCTCCTCTGTGAGATCAATAAAGTCTTATCTTATCTTATCTTACCTCTATGTATGTCAGCTGCTCATGTCCAACCAGGAGGTAAAACAAAATTAGAGAACTAGAAAAACTCACAAAATTACATTAGATAAATACATGCATTGATGTGTTTAAAATGTGCACAACAATATTTGTATTCTAACATTCTAACAAGCATTTTGATCTTTGGAGATGGAGACAGACTAATAATAGGATTACTCAAACATGTGTGTTACAACATTCTAACACGGCTTAAAGCTCACAAGAGTCAATTCTGCGTAATATAGGAAGTCCCAGACCATACAAAAAACACAAGTGCACTACAGACTGTTGATGTAACCAACGTCTTGAATGATTTAAATTCACTGTCTCTTCTCAGCAAAGAAAAATCACAAATAGACATCATTGGAGTTGGAAGCGGAACAGGTAAGAACATTTTGTCTGTTGAAAAAACTATTACTAGGCCTGTCACCATAACATATTTCTGACCACAGTATATCGCTATCGAGAAATATTGTGATTAAAGATAATACTGAAACGACTTCATGCCACTGAGATTAAAATAAAGCAAGATAATCCCAGTAAATGCTTTTTAAATAGATAGTATCATTAAAGGTATTGTATTAAGAAGCTTTTAGTCATGTTATTATGTTGTTACCTCCTCAAAAACATACTTGAAAGTTGTGTTTTGTTTCATTCACACATTGGAGTAATCCTTTATTAGACTTAGACTTAGACCAACTTTATTGACCCACAAGGGAAATTATTTGGACATAGTAGCTCACACATCACAATATAATATAATAACAAAGAGTAAAAAATATAAACGTAATAATAAATTCTGTACACATGTGATGTACACATCAAAATAAAATAGAAAAAGAAGTAATATATAGAAGAGGTCACAAGGAAGACACTGCAGAAAAAATGATATGAAGATTGACAGGACATAGGGTTACCTGTTACATAAGGGTGAGGTTTTGTGTGTTAAACATTTGTGAATGAAACAAAACACAACTCCAGGTATGTTTGTGATGAGGAAACAACACTATAACATGGATTTAAAAATAGTGCAATATAGGCTCTTTAAGAAGTGACTGTCTGTTTGCTGTTGTAGGTGGCCATGACCTGGAGATCATCTCCCAGCTGCGCCTGAAGCACCCTGGGGTGCCGGTGGAGGTAGAGGTGGTGGAGCCCAGCGGCCGCGAGATCCTTATCTTCAGAGGTACAGGCATCACTTCACTCTGGATTTGTTTGTGTTCATCATTTGTATTACACCTTTCACAATAACATTGAAGTATGCTATATTGATACTTTGCATCAACATTCCCGGGGGATGTGAAGCTAACTGAAAGTACTACTCTGTTAGAAGCTCTGTTACTCAAGTTAGAAGACTTAATGTGAGTTTTATTTTAACTCAGTCTGACCAGAAAGAGCTGACTTGGCTGGAACTACAACCACTGAAATGATTTCTGCTGTTAAAGAAGTCTTTCTCAAATAACATTATAAGCTAGCTAGCATTAGCCAACAGTTACTCAGCTTGTATGGATTACAGGCTCCTGATAATTCATTGTTGAAATCCATTTTGTATTTTTTCTTGAGTTTTATTGTACTTGCATACTTATCTTGAGTTTTTTTTTTTTTTCTTAAAAGTTTTTTGACATACATGAGATACATGCAGAACACCCCCAGTGTGATGTCACTACAAAGTATCCATTTCTGAATAAAAAACATAAACGATAATGTTAACACAATAACCCAGTAGAATTATTACCAAAACAATTCTTAATGTATAATGTATAATATATAAACATGAACTACAATCAAAAGATAAAGAGCAGAACACTTCAGTAGTCTGTATCTATAATGAGTCATGAAAGTGATTTATTCAACTCTCCACAGCTCAAATCTGATCATAGGACAGAAAAGTAACAAAAAGTTCCCCATTTGTAGTAAGAAAAAGTACCAACGATAAATATTGTCCCCCAAAAAGGGTTGTTCCATACTGAACAAAGTCGATATAAGTTAATATCTGCATACATCTGATTTGGTTGTCCTGAAGCCAGTCAACCCTTTTTTATCCTTAGAATCAGACCTATTATGCAAAATGGACTTTTTAGAGCTTTTAACCATGTAATGCTTGTTTTCCTCCTCATTTACCTTCTATATTCTCTATTTAGCGTGATTCATACCTGTTTGAGTCATTTTTATTCTCCTGTATTCAAGACGTCATTGCTGCGATCTACCCCCTCGTTCATTGCCACTGTCCCAAGTTGGGACAGAACGTCAAAAAATGGCCGTTACCATGGAAATCTGCCATGGCAGTACGCAATAGTATATTAGCCAAAACAGTGTTTAAAAGTGAACAAAAGTAAAGTGGAACAACCTTATGGGCTGCTGGATCACTGATAGTAAATACATGTATCTCTATATAGTGTCAGATCATAGGAACATGTCAAAACCTAAATACCTGTTTTGGATCAAATGTCTTGTCATGGAGACTATTTAAAACTAAGGGTGTATTCACACCAGAAAAGTGCTAAAGTTCGCTTTAAAGTCTGCAGACTTTATTTATTTCAGTTGGTTTGGATCATATATATTCTCATTGCACATTTGGCAAGTGGACTATAAAAAGTAAACAAATGCACGTGTATGACAACTAGTGCACATATTGGACAAAAATGATGGGGACAAATCAGAGGCAATTGCAGCCTTTGTCAATCCATCCATTTTCTTCCACTTATCTGGGGCCAAGTCCCGGGGGCAGCAGCCTAAGCAGGGACTCCCTGCTCCCAAACTTCCTTCACCCCGGACACTTCCTCCAACTCCTCTGGCGTTCCCAGGCCAGCCGAGAGACATATTCCCTCCAACGTGTTCTGGATCTTCCCTGGGGCCTCCTCCCGGTGGGACATGCCCGGAACACCTCTTGAGGGAGGCGACCAAGAGGCATCTGGTGGCCTCACCTCAGCTGGCTCCTCTTGATGTGGAGGAGCAGCGGCTCTACTCTGAGCTCCTCACCCTATCTCTAAGGGAGCGCCCAGCCACGCTGCGGAGGAAACTCATTTCGGCCGCTTGTCTCCGCGATCTTGTCCTTTCGGTCATTACCCAAAGCTCATGACCATAGGTTAGGGTAGGAACGTAGATTGACCGGTAAATCGAGAGCTTTTCCTTTCTGCTCAGCTCCCTCTTCACCACAACAGTCCGATACAGCGACCACATCACTGCAGACGCTGCACCCATCCGCCTGTCAATCTCACGTTCCATTCTTCCCTCCACTTGAGGCAGGGACTCTCCACCCACCTGGAGAGGGAACGCCCCATTTTTATGGTCGAGAACCATGGCCTCGGATTTGGAGGAGCTGATCCTCATCCCAGTCGCTTCACACTCAGCTGCAAACTGCCCCAGTGCACATCGGAGGTCAGATGAAGCCATCAGGACAACATATCTGCAAACAGCAGAGATGAGATCCTGTGGTCCCCAAACTGGATCCCCTTTGGCACCTGACTGCACCTAGAAATTTGGTCCATAAATACAGTGAACAGAACCGGTGACAAAGGGCTGCCCTGGTGGAGTCTAATATGCACCGGAAACAGATCCGACTTACTGCCGGTAATGAACACAGCCCCTGCTCCGGCCATAGAGGGACTAGACAGCCCTTAGCAAAGGGCCCCGGACTCCATACTCCCACAGCACTCCCCACAGGACCCCATGAGGGACACGGTCAAATGCCTTCTCCAGATCCACAAAACACATGTCGACTGGTTGGGCAAACTCCCATGAACCCTTGAGCACCCGATGGAGACTATAGAGCTGGTCCAGTGTGCCGCGGCCGGGATGAAATTTTGACTCTCCACAGACGTAAACTGGGTCCCGGTGTGTCTCTCCGTCCCGAAGGTGGCTCGTCAAGCACAAAAAGGTGTGTTTGTTTCGGATCATGGCCGTCGTTTGTACTCAGACCATAAGCGAACCACACCAGAGTCCATTTGGCAGAGGAATTGGGTCTAGGTCCGCTTAGTCCGGATCAGAGTTCGCTCGAATTTATTCACACCTGAAATAAAGTCAGGACTTTCAGGGGAACCGAATTCTAGTTCGTTTTACTAAAGCCAGTAGGTGTGAAAACACCCTAATATGCTGAGGCTTATGAAGCGCCCCCGAGTCCATATATCAGGAACAGGTCACACATATGCACTAAAAGCTTACACATGTACTACTTTTCCTTGCACATGCACATGAAAAGCTTGCACATACACCATATTTTCTTGCACATGCTAATGAATAGCTTGCACATAAACCTTTTTTATGAGCATGCCTGTCAAAAGCTCACACACAGACTACATTTATTTTGCACATACACCATGCCAGAAGCTGGCGAAGAGCCTATTAGTATCACAAAGTGATGCGAGTAACTGGAAAGTGAACTAACGTGAATAGAGTTGCCCGTAGTGACCAGGGACCCTCACCATGACGTAGGAATGCGCCAGAGCTTTCCGAAAATGTTCAGAAATTGTTCTCGTATCAGAAACTTTTTCTCCTAACCAACCCACCCATTTTTCACCTAGTGAAAACTCTCGAAAATTTGCCCAGCATTAAAACTCGTGCTTCTCTAACTTTTGGCTCTTTCCAATTTCCAAAAACGTTTCATTTAAACGTACGTCTTCACACAAACTTTGGCGTAGCCAAACCAAATTTTGTAGCCAGATGCATTATGGCAATAGTAACAAAAAATGATATTGTGACCACACCCCTTTACAAACAGTAAGTCCGGCATCTTGGATTAAAAAAAAAAAAAATCAACACATACAAAAATTGAAAAATAGCAGGGTTAGGTTAAGGTTTGGGTTGGGGTAAGAGTTAAGATTAGGGCTAGGGTTGGGGTTAGGGCTAGGGTTGCGTTTAGGGTTAGGGTTGGGGCTAGGGTTAGGGTTAAGGTTAGGATTAAGGCTTGGGTTGGGGCTACGGTTAGCATTAGGGGTTAGGGTTAATTTAGGAGTTAGGGCTAGGGGTCAGGTGCGTTTGTGGGACGTGGCGTAGGCGCGAGCAAGGGCCGATCATTGCTGCTTGCTGCTTTATTCTATCTATTACCTTTTAAATCGCAATACTTATTCATAAAACTACTTAATAAAAGAAACAAGTCCATTGACTTCTGCGTTAGAAATGTTAAATGTAACTTTGGCAGGGTAAATGAGAAGGGAAATAATTATAAATTATAAATAATTATGGTTTAAAGGTCTAAAGCGTCAATTTTGCATAATAGGTCCTATATCACACAACAATGACTCTTGTGAGCGTTAAGCCATGTTATAATGTTATTACCTAATAAAAAACATACCTGGAGTTGTGTTTTGTTTCATTAACACATGTTTGAGTAACCCTATATTATTAGTCTGTCTACATCTCCAAAGCTCAAAATGTGGTAGTTTTCAAGTTAACAGCTTTACCTTTAGTTTGGTAGAGATAAGCAATTCCAGACAAAACACAGTGAAGCACTTCCTGTATTACCACATGACATCATAAGGTGGAACAGTTTTTCCATTTGAGTCTAAATGTGTGAGTGTTAAACTTGTGTGAATGAAACAAAACACAACTCCAGCAACAACATCAACAACAAATGACAATAATAATTCAAAAAATGTGTGTGTGTGTGTGCGCGTGTGTGTGTGTGTGTGTGTGTGTGTGTGTGTGTGTGTGTGTGTGTGTGTGTGTGTGTGTGTGTGTGTGTTGCAGAGAGTGTTGTCCAGGCGTCACACTTGGACCACGTTAAGTTCACCTGGAACCAGATGACGTCCGATGAGTTTGAGGAGCAGTGGAGACAGAGAAACATCACCAAGAAGGTCGACTTGATCCATATGCTCCATGTATGTGTGCACTTACCTCAACAGAAAACTCCACACAAGTATGACATTAGTGATACTTTGCTAGGATGACCAGATGTCCTATATTTATCCTGTCCCAGCAGATTTATACTAAATCAGTGATTTGTCTCAGATTTATACAAGAAATGTCTCAGATGTCCCTATTTCGGATCAATTTGATCTCCTTTAGAAACCAGGTCTAAACCAGGACTGTATCAGGCAGTGACGTGCGGTGAGGTTAACAGCTGGGGAGGCACTAACGCTTTTAGTCCCCCCCCCCCCCCCCATCATCATTTGATAGACACAACTATATATTATATGCAGCAGTGCAGCAGACTTACTTACACCAGGGCTTTTCTATATTCTTAATTCAAAAGAACAAAAACTTCAATTAAAAAAAAGGAAAAATAAAATATGATTGTTGTTCAGTATTTCAAAACTGGGAACAAGGTATTTTTTGCAATAAACAGACTAATTTATATGCTTTTTAGCAAAGCAGCTCCCGCGCGCTCTGTAGCTGTGCATTTATGCGTAACGTGGACGCGTCATACTTGGATTTTTTGTATCTTGCCTGAAATCTCCAAATCACTCATGAAAAACACGCTTTTTAAGAAAGTTTGTGAATAAATAAACATGGATCATGCTGGGAGTCTGCCTGTGTCATCGTGAGCGCACCCTCATCTCTCCAGTGCACTGCAGCAGGTGAAAACAAATCCATGAAGGCCACGCACTCTATTTCTCTTCTCTTCCTCAAGTTGCGCTTTTAGCGATCCGTGGGTCCTGGGTCAACTCGCGCATATCATGAGCAGGACTTTTAATTTCATTTAGGCTAAATCAAAATAAAGCACGTCTCAAAGAAAATTATTACACTGTTTACAATCCCTCTGCACATTGGTGGACTTTGTCATCAAAGACACAGGTGTCCCAATGCAATATAAAAAAGAACGAAGAAGATGATGTAGTTGTTTCGGCACATAGCGGCGGCAGGCCAAGAATCTCTGTGCTCACAAGCGCCCTCTATGTTGAGGCACGAGTACTGTTTGCCTCCCCTGGTGAGCTTTTTACTGAGGTTTTATGATTGATCTGCGAGCCTGAACACATTACAGAAATACATTTCATACATTATAAAGATTCCGGAAAGACAGAGCATATAATCAGAGAGTTTGAGGGCCATTTATCGGCAATATACAGTGGGTTAGCCAACTTAGCCACTTTGCTAGAGATCAGACGAGCGGCTGGAGGCACTGGAGGCTGGTGCCTCACGGCGCACCTTCTCCTTGCATTTGAATGGGACAAACGAAAATTCTGCCATATTCAATTATTGAAACAATGAAAAAAACATTTTTTGGACTGGAGAAGGGGTTAATAATAAATACATACAAGCTGATAATTATTATTTTTTGTTTGAATTTATAATAATTCCTTTCTTCTTTTCATGATTGACAAGGGAGGCACTGCCTCCCCTGCCTCCTCTGACCGCACGTCACTGGTATCAGGTCTAAACCAGGTTTAAGCTAGGTCCCAATTTTTGACCAATCTGATCCCCGCCAACAGTAAAGAAGTGTGTAGAATCCCTCAGTCGTCCAGGTAGAATCCATAGCAAAAGGAGAAATTTAATTTGTCAACTGGACAGAGTTTATTTGGTCGAATACGTTTCGCAGCTCATCCAAGCTGCTTCTTCAGTTCTTCTCCAGAACTGAGGAAGCAGCTTGGATGAGCTGCGAAACGTATTTGACCAAATAAACTCTGTCCAGTTGACAAATTAAATTTCTCCTTTTGCAACAGTAAAGAAGAGCATAAATTGTGTATGTTTAGTCAAAATACAGAAAATCGATCTTGCAAATGACCATAAGGTAAAAAAACAGACAGAAGTCCCTAATATATTGACCCACACGAGTTGAGAATGGACAATGTTACGTGCTCTTTTCACAGTTTTATTTGTCCCAGACGTCCCAACCCGGGTGTGTCCCAGTTTTGAAAAAATGGGCACCCTATACTTTGCAACTGATGTCATCAACATTCACTGAGGGTGTGATGCTAACTGTGAGCATGCTCTGTCTGAGGCTTTTTAGACTTTAACTTGAGCTTTAATTTAACACAATCTGACCAAAAAGGACAAACTTAGTTGGAAATACAACAAATTAGATGTTTTTGTGCTGTTAAACGAATCCCTCTCAAATAACATTACAGTCACAAGCTAGCTAGCCAACAGTTTTTCACTTAGTCATTTTTTTGGTGAAAATTAAACCCCTAAACAGGTCCAGTAGTCCGAGGGTCCACTAGTCCGAGTTTTAAAGGTGTTTAAAGGGGATAGATCAAGGTAAGTAGACACTAAAAACAGATTGATACCCTGGTGGACTAAATTCAGATTGTGGATTCATAAACACAGATTCATGGCCACGGAGTCAATGCCAAGAATAACTAGAAGGGCACTCGAAGAGCGCAGGTCCCATGAAAGCCACGTAATCCTAGGACCCAGCTGCATCGTGGATCGTAACCCAGAATTACAATTTCGTTGGTAACTTGCAGAATGTCGAAATAAACACATCGTGTTTAATGTGACAGGAGTATAATGAGGCCAATAAATCCCTGTTCAAATAAGACCAAGACGTCAAAACAACTCTTGGTACGTTTCATAACATCTATTACTCTCGAAATATACAGCCAAAAGCTCGGACTAGTGGACCCTCGGACCAGTGGACCCTCGGACTAGTGGGTAGTACCGAAAGTATCAATACATAACCTGTATCTGAATCCACAGATGCTGTACTATGTGAAGGATCCAGGAGCTACCATCAGATTCTATCAGAGCCTCCTCGAGAAGAACGGAAAACTGCTGATCACACTAGAGTTCAGTAAGCTGAAGACTTGTTTTTTTCCCTAACCCAGTTAATAATGTAATAACTAGCCAATAATGTAATAAAGTATTACGTTATTGCATGGCCTTATTATGTTATTAGCTCACTCATGTCATTACATCATTGGCCTGTTATATCATGGTCAGTGAAAATTCGAATGCTAACTGCCTGTGCATTATTTTTTAATTACATTGACGCCTCATTTACACAAACTCCATCACGTCTCCGGTCCAAGAACCATGCCTCTCCTGTAACAATTACAATGTGTGAAAAGTGAATGAGATATTTACACTACTGTGCCACATCGCCAGTCTGTCTGTGGTTAAAAAAAAATAAATAAATAAAAAAATTGTATTACATGTAAATTGTGCCACGCTTTTGGATAGAGTTCTCTCCAGAGTGTGATGTCATCAATGTGGAAATTTCTAAAATAGAACTCTCTGCTTCCTGTAATATTCAACATATTTTCTAATTTTTCTTTGCAAATTGCTTCTTGTAAAACTATCATGTATATTTAGGCAGCTGGAGAAGGGCTTTTTAGTATCGCAAAGTGATGTGACTAGTGGCCGGGAAGTGAAATGACGCGAAATGAGTTGCACTGGGTGACCAAGGACCCTCGCCATGACATAGGAATGCGCCAGAGCTTTACGAAAATGTATAGTTTGTTAGCTAAAAAAAAGTGGAACATCATTCTTGTATCAGAATATTATTTCTTTCTTATTAGGCCCGAGCTCCTACAGGGCTATAGGGTCTATTGCATGGGTGCCCATGCACTTATCGTTGTCAGTGTTGCTCCCCGTTTGATAATTACAACAATTAATTACAACAGGTATTATCCCACCCATGTGTGAGCTACTCTGTCCAAATAATTTCCCTTGTGGATCAATAAAGTTTGTCTAAATCTAATCTTCTGAGCCTCCATGACCAGTTCTCCTATAACTCTCTGTTTACTTTTCAGATGACAGCGTTTTACCTCAGCTTGCCAAAATGGTGTCCGGACAGCTAAGTCAGTGGCCGGGCAATTTTGACCGGTCCGCTGCAGACATCAAGAGCCTTCTGGATGAAAGCGGGGTCCACTACCAGAGCTACAGGCTGCAGTCCTGGACAGACGTGACTGAGTGTTTCACAGAAGGAGAGGAGAACGGAGAGCTACTGCTGAACTTTCTTACTTTGGTGGAGAATTTCAGTAAAAAGGCTTCACCTGAGCTCAGGCAGGAGGTGTTGAAGTTTCTGCGTGACCCTCAACACAGTGTCGAGAAAGATGGAAAAATCCTGGCCAACTCCACCTTTGAAGCCCTGGTACTGGGTGCTTCAGATTAAGTTAAAGGTGCACTATGTAACTTTTTTATTGGGAGTCTGTGACCTGCTTGTTTCTATGGATGTCATCCCTCTGCCTGGAATGATTCATAGTATGACATTAAACAGCTCTTTACATTTTTTCAGTTACAGATGGTTTTATAGCTCAAAAATACCTAGAAAAAAAAAAGCTTTTCTATCTTCATGGAGACCAAACCAGACCAAGTTACAGGTCAGATCTGTGGAGAGGCGACCCCGCTCACAGTCAAAATGCCTGTTTTTCTAGATATTTTTGAGTTATGAAACCACATGTAATTGAATAAATGTAAGGTAAAACTGTTAATGTCACACTGCGGAACATTCCAGGCACAGCAGTGACATATCCAAAGAAACAAGCAGGTGATGGACCCCCAACCGAAAAGTGACGTTATGCGGGGAGGAGTACTTAGAGTGAGCTGATGAAGGCTGGGGAGCAGGTAAACTCTGAAGAAGCAGTGAGTGAGGTAGATGAGAGCGAAGTTAGGTCTTCCAGGCTGAATTTACGCTAGCTCCATGTGTGAAAATGACAGAAGGTGAGAGAAATTCGAGTCTGTTTGTTGCTGATACATGTCCTGTGAGCTCCTCCGTTTCACATGTGTCACTGAAATAAACAAATCTGATTGGACGGCTGTGTTTGGGTCTGGCTTGTGCGTCAGTGAAGCGAGTGGTGGCCAGTAAGGTCATACTCTAAATACTGATTACACAGTTTTTGACATTTTTTTCTTTCTAATCAGGATGGCAAAAGGAGAAATTCACTTTGTCAACTGAACAAAAGTTTATTTGGTCGAATATGTTTCACAGCTCATTCAAGCTGCTTCTTCAGTTCTGGTCACCTAAAAGCCACAGGCCACTCCTTTGAGGACAGTGAGGTCCAGATCTTGGCCAGAGAAAAGAACTGGTTTGAGACGGGGAGTTAAAGAGGCTATTTTTGTCAAGAAAGAGAATCCTTCCTTGAACAGAAATGGAGGTCTCAGACATTATTTGTCTCCCATTTGAGGATAGAGTTATCCTCAAACCTAAATCAAAACAAACAAAGAAAACAATAGGATTAGCCAGGTCAGGTCCAGAGGTGTGAAAACACCATTATGGCCCTGAATGGTTCTGCTAACAACACCCCACTCCCACTGTATATTGAATAGGCCCACCTAACTAACAGAAACTGTAAACAAATATGTGTGGTAGTCTCAGAGTAATTTCATTGTAATTAGCTCCTCCCTTCAGGCAGATGTAAGGCAGTGTCCACCAGCGTCTGATCAGAACTGAAGAAGCAGCTTGGATGAGCTGCGAAACGTATTTGACCAAATAAACTTTTGTCCAGTTGACAAATTGAATTTCTCCTTTTGCCATGGATTTTACCTGAACGACGGAGGGATTCTACACACTTCTAATCAGGATCTCTTAAATGAGATGTCTGTAAAAATGGAACCAAAACAAATTACAAAAAAGGGAATTGCAGCTTTAATGAACAAAAACTCAAAATTTTAGTTCATATGAAATCCAAAGACACATTGAACATTGAACAAAATGATAAAATATAAACAATTTTAAATTACAGCTTCGTACAACATGAGCTACAGGCTTAGAAAAGCAAAGGCACTCGAGTCTTTAGAAAATTGAGTTTAAAATTACAAAAGTATAAGTATTGCTAGGTTTCAAATGACATCCAACCTTTTGTATAGGCCGAAAATATGCAACTCTTTTGGTGGAGTGTCTATCACCTGGTTGTCTCTATGGAGATTGTTGGTCTAAAATGTTTCACAGTATGGCATTAAACTTATCTGTCTGCATGGTGACAAGTGACGCCACCAGGCCAAGGTGCAAGTCAACTTCGTGGAGAGGTGCCCCCACTTACAGTAAGACGGCATATTTTCAAGCTATATATTTGGCAAAAAAGACCTACAGTTTAATACAAAATGTAATATGGGCATGTTTGGCACACTGTGGAACATTCCAGCAACACACAACACACGCAGGAAGATGAGGAGGTGGTGACCGACTGATCAATGAAGTTGCCTTTAATTTTAGGATAAAAATGCAATATAATCAGCAGGGCAAACTTAAATCTCAATAACATAGGATTCCTTGAGCCACATGACAGATTGTTAGAACATATTGTGAACAATAATCTCATATTCATTAGATACTTGCTTGCTACAGTTAAAAGTGCAAAATGTTCTGCTCAGTAATCTTGAATGATGAATGCTACTCTGTTTTATGATACAAACTGCAGAAGATTCCCAGGGTAAAACTATCAGCTAAAGATAACATTTATAATTGGACAATACTTTGTTTAGACTCTTGGACCCTCAGACTCTCAGAAACTCTCTGCTAGACACTTGTAGACTCTCTGATGTGTTTTTGCCTCCATGTCCCTCTTGTACTGAGAATCCATAACATCATTAAAGGTACTGCAGTACGATCTCCCTGCCACTGCACCCATTTTTCTTTTTGCAAGATACAATAAAAATCAACAATATGCATCTTAAAAAACATAAATACTGTAAAAAGAAAATATTGTTTAAAAAAAAAAATTAAATCCTGAAATATGAACATAATATTTGATCATTATATGAATAAAAAAATAAAATAAAACATGAGTCTTTATGGGTGTGCTTAGTCCTGGTCTAGTCCTTGTTTAGACAGAAATTATTTCCACATTTAGTGTGTGCAAGTTAGGAATGCAACAGTTTGATATTGGTATCGGATATCCGTGCTAATACTGAAAAACTCAGTTCAGATCGGATAATGGCTTTCTAATATCGGTTCAGTCGATATCCTGGTTGGACATATGAATTGATGTCAAATGACTAAATTGGCTGAGCTGACCACCTGAGACAGAGCCTCCATCCCGAGTCTCTACCCAGGCATCACATCTATCCATATCATCAGTAAAGACCCTTATTTATACCACTGTTGTGGCGTGGTCCTTGCAAGTGAATAACACTTTGTATTACATTGTTTTTTAAGTGCTTTATAAATAAAGTTTGATTTGATGCCATAGTATCAAAATCAGTATCGGAACTGAAAGAGCTGGATCGGTGAAGTATCAATGCATCCTGAGTTACACTGACTTTATAAAAAAAAAATTGAATTAATAATTTAAAAAAAAAAATCAATGATTTTTTTTTTTTTTTTTTACAAACCAACATCGAGGATTAAGTGATCTTTCTCCAAATATCTCTGCCACCTGCTTGTCTCTCTTGCTGGGTTTTAGATGACATCACACTGTTCTATTGTCTAATTCTATTTCGTACAGATGGAGACAGATGTTTGTTGTAATATAAGACGTTAATGGGTCTAATCACTAATCATCAGAAATTTAGAAGTTCAAAATTTGTGTATTTACCTTTTAGATATTTCATGGCAAAGTACAAGGTCATCAATAGGGCTCTTGCCCCCATCTGGGAGTATGACATCATCAATAGAGATTAGGGATACACTGATCCAGGGTTTTCTTTTCTGATACCGATGATGATACTTTGGCTTTAAGTATATGCTGATACCCGATATCAACCGATACCAGGGCAAAGACTGAAAATAAAGGATTTAAACACAAACTGCGTATGATTAAAAAACTTATTTATCATTTAAAGTAACTACAGAACAGCTTTGAAACACAAGTTGAATATTATGAGACGTTTTAAGCCAGTAAATACTCGTTACACAAATTTATAGACCAAAATGGGATATGAACTGAACAGATGCAGTATCTTGGATAGATATCCAATCCGTGAAAATGTACAAATCCAGAATGATCTCTGTAATTTTTAAACAGACTGACATCTGTCTGGTCCTCTGCTGCATCTGGAGCCTGAATAAGCATGATCATGCAATCAGCTGTGGGGTTTTTTTCAGTGACGCATGTGAAATGAAGGAGCTCATTGGTCATCCATCATTTTTTCTCAAATTTCTCTTTTCAGATTAACAGAGTTTAGTGCTTCGCTCATTTGATTGAGCCATACCATGCGTGTCCCAGATAAAGTATTGGAGAAGTGTGTATTCTGAATTGCAACCACAATTTTATCATTAAATGGAAACTATATACCGTATTTTCCGGACTATAAGCCGCTACTTTTTTCTCACACTTTGAACCCTGCGGTTTATACACCGATGCGGCTCATATATGGACGGATTATTCGTCTATGAACACAGCGGATGCGCGCGCAGCTTGAGTGCAGAAAGCGCCGCTGTCTGTGCGGTGAACATGGGTTAGGGTTAGTTAGAACACTCGCTAGAGCTGTTGTCAGCACTAAAACAGTTTATCGCTGCGTGATAAAATAAGTTCTGCTGCTAAATGAACATTAGTGAGTGGGATACGTCTTAATGACCCGTATGTGTTAAATGCAGGTGAGGCGTAAATGACGAGACGAAACGTCTCAAACTTCAGTAGCTGGACATCCACTCATACATGATCGATACAACTAACCCCGACCCCCGGGAGAGCCTGAAATCCTGTTGAAATCCTACAAGACACTGACATGATACAAGACACTGACATGATCCCAGACAGGACAGCGGCTCTTTCTGCTCGAGACATGCGCAGTAGAGCGCCAGAGCGACTCTCACGAACTGACTCAATGCAAAAAGACGACAAAAGCTTTAGAGGCAATACAAGCAGATGCTCGGAACTTGAAAACTTCTTGAAGACGTGGACACCTGCGGCTTATAGACAGGTGCGGCCTATATATGTACAAAAATAAAATTCTTTGAAAATTTAGGTGATGCGGCTTATATTCAGGTGCGCTCAATAGTCCGGAAAATACGGTATATATACACACACATACACGCACACACATTCTGTTTTTTTATTGCTCAAAAATACTTTGAAAAACATGTATTCACATAGTGAGCGATGTCATTTCTCCACAGATCTGACACCTGCTCGTCTCCATAGAAATTCATAGAAACAATGTGAAACAATTAAATGCAAGTTAAATGAAAACAACTTGATTTACTTACAGTAGCTTTTTCTTAGCCACAGTCCAAGACAAAGTTTTGCTACCAACCAGACAGCTTCATCAGGGCTTCAAAAAGAAAAAAAAATTATAAGTAAGTCCAGTTGTTTTCGTTTAACTTGCTTATAATATTGCAATATTAATGTGAAACAATCCAAGACAATACCATCTCCACGGAGACAGTGTCCTCCATTCGAAAAGTTACGCAGTGCACCTTTAACACTCTCTCCTACACCTACATTTGCATTCATTCTGCTGGATCACATTAAGAAGAGAAGTCATTTGGCCCAAGATTTTTTTTTTTTTTTAAGTCTTTTTACACAGTAGCAGTTAACACACCAGTTCTTTGCATTTTCAACAAGATGCCCATTTCACATTATAGGACAACTTAATGTAGATTTTACATATGCGTGAAAAAAAGTCCTTAGCAAATTGAAATGATTGGGGAAATTACTTAAAAGCCAGTTTTATTTGAGATCAGAACTCAGCATCTTGTTTGAACTAATGAAAATGGCTTATAATGGATATATGTAGCACATAATAAATTAAATTATCCTGAACATTTCCAACACTGAAATAATAATTTAACAAGACATCGTGTAGTTTGGTGGTTTTCTTGATGTCAGAGTTCTTTTGTAGAAACTGTCTTTACTTGTGGAAATAAGGAAAAATATTATAAGGACATTTGAGATGGGTGGAAGTAGAATTTTTGTACATGTAGTTTGTAGCTAATAATGGTTTTCAAAAGTATGGGTCACACTTTTTGTACAGTGAAGATCTAAATTAGTTTAAAACTTCAGGTACACACAGAAAATTATATGTTGAAATTGTTTGAATTTTTTGTGCTTGCATGCCTTAACTTGCATATCAAGAACACACGAGTTTTACCTCCTTTCTCACACTATACTGACATGGCTCATGTGAAGCTCAGAACCTCCAGAATTCCCTCCCTGAGCTGCAGAGGCTGCACTAGCACTCACTCATGATTGGTGCAGGTGCTGGAGTTTAGGTAGTGACTATTCAGATCAGAGAGAGGCATTTTAGGTTTAAACACACTGGATTTCAGCACTGAACCTGGCAACCCAAATGAGAGACTCATGTGAGGCTCATTCTGCTTTCGGATAATTGTCTTGAGAACCAAAGTACTTATAACATAAACAACTTAGCCATCATGTCTAATGTTTTTTTTGTTTTTGTTTTTTTTAATAATTAAAAATAAATCAGCATTAGAATTGACATCAAGTGAAACAGTTGAAGAACACAGCCTAAATATAATTTATGTGTTAAACGTGTGAATGAAACAAAATGCATGCATGTTTTTGATGAGGAAACGATAACATAACATAAATCAGAAAACAGAGTAATATTTTCAGACCAATATCAACATTACCAAGATTTTATTTAGTCGGTAACGTGCATTCTCACATTTTATTAAAACAAAACCCATCTCCATTTCAAATGTTATCCCCTCCTTTCCTTTAGCTCACCTGTGCTTTGGTCATAGCGGCGTCTCCCTCTTGTACAGAGCCGTGCTGGTGGGACCTTCAAACTGCAGTTTTATGGCCCGTTTTAGGTTCAACTGTGGATCTTTAGTCGAAATCGTCAGTTCGTCTGTGAAGGCACTATGGGGACTGAAACTATAACGCGATGGGGTTTTAATGTCTTTTTCTGCCATGCTGTCCCATGCATTTTTATATGGGTATCCTACTGGATGAGGGTTGTCCAAGTTTGCAATAAGACCGTCTTGCCCTGGCATTATACCTAAAGAAGTCATAACAGAATGCCATTTGCCTCCAGTGTAAGAAGTCCTTATATTTTCTTGATGCATCTTTTGATAATCCATGTTTTTTGGTTTTGATTGATCCATTTGGTGGACAATAGCATTAACAGTGCATAAAGTAGAAGGAGGACTGTCTTTCAGCCTCCTTTTGGTGCTTCCGTGTAGACTACCCAGCGTTGAACCATGGGGCAAAGTTGAAGGCCGACTGCGCGCTCTTGGTAGCGAATGTTGTTGAATCTGTTGGATAAAACTTATGCTATCAGCTGGGACGGTTTGAACTGTAGCAAGGGAATGACAAGTCGAGGAGGTTTGTGAACTCTGCATGGAATGAAAACGTTCAGCTGTCGATGCGGGAGAGGACAGAGAGGACGAGGAAGTAGCACCATCCACATTAGCTAACTCCATGCGATTCTCTGCCTCATTGCACTGTGGGATAACTGAGGAGGTTGAGGGTTTGACAGGGGAGACCGTTCTAGATCGCGGTTCAATGTAAGGTTTAGCGCCATAGCTTTGTAATAATCTGATGATGTTAGCATGCCCATGCTTAGCGGCTACTTTCACCGGAGTACGATTGTATTTATCCACATGTTCTGGGTTAGCTCCTTTGTCCAAAAGCATAGCCACAATGTTGACGTGTCCCTCTTGTGCTGCTATGCTTAGCGCTGTAGCTCCTTGGTTACAACACAGGTCTAGGTCTATACCGGTGGTTTCTAAAAGTTTTCGTCCCACTTGAATATGCCCAGTCCAAGCTATGGAGTGAAGAGGTGGCCTCCCTTCTGAATCCTGGGCGTTTGGGTTCGCAGAATATTTCAGTAACAAATTCACCATCTCCACAGAGCCATGCCAACACGCAACATGCAATGCAGTCCTGCCCTCTGAATCTTTAGACTCAAGAGGCACTCCTCCTTTCTCCAACAGTAACGTGGCCATTTCTAATCGCCCCTCTAGCACCAGTAGATACAGTAGGGGGCGCCCTTCTGCATCTCGAACATCTGTATCTGCCCCGCGGCGCATTAGCAACTCTGCCACTTCTGTCTGTTCCTCCAGCAGGGCGGCGGTCAAAGCCGAATGTCCGTCGTACGCTCTGTGGTCAATGGGGCAGCGTCTATCTAAAAGCAGGCGCACGGTTGAAACGTGACCCTCTTGTGCAGCTAAAATCAAAGCAGTTCGTCCTTCGATGTCCATTTCACAGACTCGCACCATGCTCCCTTGTTCCATCAAAACTCCGCAAACGCTTTTATGCCCTTCACATGCTGCAGCGTGTAGTGGAGTCCAACCTAAATCATCTTTATGGTTCTCATCTAACCCTCGGTCCAATAATGCTCGCACTACTTCCACGCTACCTCGGGCAGCTGCTAAACACAACGCGGTCCTCCCTTCACTGTCAATGGCGTCTACATCTGCACCCCAAAATAGCAACTTTGCCACGGTACCCATATGCCCCATCGCCGCAGCAGCAAGGAGAGCCGTAACAGCTGCTGCAGATTGTAATTCGCCATCTGGACCAGCAGTTTCATCCACGTCTGCTCCGGCCTCCAGCAAAAGCTCTACTACGTCTTGGTTTCCTTCATATGCTGCTAGCAACAATGGCGTCATCCCATCTTTATCTCTGTGTCCTGGATTAGCTCCTCTTTCTAGAAGCAAACTCGTAACCTCTCCATACCCTTTTACCCCAGCTAAAGCTGGTACGCACAAGGCAGCGACAGAGAGCGCGGTCCTACCATCTCCGTCTGCGAAATTCACGTCTGCGCCATGGTCTAAAAGTATTTCAACGGTTTCCTGATGTCCCATATATGCGGCGGCTATAAGTGGCGTTCTCCCATTGCAATCAGCCTTATCAAAACTAGCACCATATTCAAGTAGTATCCTGACAATCTCTTCATGCCCTCCCCACGCGGCAGCTCGCAAAGCAGTTTTACCATCGGCATCACAACCATCAACATCTGCTCCTGCGTCTAACAGCAACCTGACCACTTCAACATGACCACTCCATGCTGCAGATCTCAAGGCGGTCCAGCCTTCAATGTCCACTTGTTCCAACATTCTAGTCAAAAGCCCTTTCTCTTGTTTCTTAGCCCAATCTAGCAAAACCTTCATAACTTTGACATGTCCCTGTCTGGAAGCTAGTGTTAGTGGAGTTTGGCCTTGTTGGTCGGTTAAAAGAGGGTCTGTGCCATGTTTTAGCAAAAAATCAACAATGTTTTCAGAGCCTTCAGTTGCAGCGTTAGCGAGCAGTGCTCTTCCATCGGTAGAGTTACGCTGGTTAACTGCTACACCGCTATCTAGCAGTTTCTTCGCTGACAATTCCTGTTCAAAAGCTCTTTTAATATTGGTGATTTCTTCTTGCAAATTTTCCACGCCTAAATGACTATCGGATTGTAAAAGTCCACTTATGTTTAGCAAATGTTTTATATCTTCACTGACAAAATTTGAAGCATACAGACTAGTACATGCATTAAGTCTTGGTACATCTGCATATAGCATCCAAAGTGCTAGCAATGATGGGTTATCCTTATGTTGACCTGAGCTGGCTAAATGAGTAGCCATTTCACAAACATCTTCACTACTCAAATGCGCTCCTTGTAAAGTTAAAGCCATAGCTAGCATCATATGTCCCTCTTTTCGACTACACAAGTATTTTTGAGTGCAATATTTCACATCCAAAAGCCACTCGGCGAAGCTGGTATGAAAGAGCAGCTTGGTGCCATTTGGTCCGTCGATGAGAAGAGAAGACAAAGTTCGAAGTTTGTTCTGAAAATCTTGAAAACTAAGTGAAGTATCTTGCGTCCATACCGCTGTGAAGATTTCCTGAGGGGTTAGTGGTTTCATAGCGGCTAAAAGGATGTTTAATATAGGTTTGATGTAAGTGAAAAGTCCACGCGGGAATAGCCTTTGACATAGCCATAGATATAGTCCATTAAGAGTCCCTGGAATATCTCGAATTTCACGTAGACTGATGACAGACATGGCAACCCCGTCTAGAACACGTTGGAGGAACAGGAAGCAGCCTGAGCTCTTGATATGGAGGAGATTCAACATGTCCGCCGTGTCAGGGCTGAGCTGGCGTCGTAGCGCGGAGTCCTGGTCCAAACGACAAAGGATGTATTGCTGCACGTCATGAACCGGAGAGGGCTTTCGGAGGTCATCCAGGCATAAGCGGCGGAAACCTGTAAATTACCAAGGAAAGAGGTCAACTTAAGATACAACCAAAAGTTAAATGTGAAAGATGAATGAAGTACAAGTTAAAGGTCCTACGAAAATTGTTCCAGTCACACATGTTTGAGTGACCCTTCATTGTTAGTCTGTTTATGTCTCAAAAATTCAAAATGCTCTGTCCAACCTTGTGATGTCATGAAGTGGTTTTCAATAGCTTTTCAATAGCTTTACCTTTTGTCTGGTAAAGACTGTAAATTTCCAGGGCTGAAATCATCCAAATGATTATTTTAAAGGTGTATGATGTTTAAAAACACAGTGGAGCACTTCCTGGTGTACCACATGACATCACAAGGTGTAAAAGAGTTTTCTGTTTGAGAGAAGAACTCAGCCTAAATGAACTGAACTTATCCATCTACATGGATAGTCGGTGATGTCAGTCCAAGTTACAGTTGAGATCTGCGGAGAGATGACCATGCTCACAGTTTTCAAAATATTTTTTGAACAGTAAGATAAACTGACAAATGTTTATCTTCATTCAGCAGGTGGCGGACCCCTCACCGGTAAAATTACATATTATAATTTTGAGTTCTATTTTGTTAAATGCGCACGTTTAAGTCCAGTTATATTGTGCTTTGTGAGTTTTTCATATTCATAGGCCTATTTATTTTTTTTACCTGAGAACATTTTGCAGAGGGGCTTGTTTTGTCGGCGTATAGAACAGACGAGCAGCAGCCAGCCCGGGAGCAGGTGCAGGTGAGAGGCTAGGAGCTCTGCAATGGAGATGCTCTGAGCTCCATGACCTCCAGGGGGCACTCCATGGTCCAGACCGTCCACCAGCAGAAGGAGGGGCTGTGCCGGGGCAGGCAGCTCCAAGAGGGGGCCCAAGACTGCTCTGAGGAGAGACAAGGAGAGAAGGTATTTAGAAAGGTAAAACATTAATAATTGTAATGTAACAATCTCTTAAAGGTCCGAGATTACGCAAAACTGACTCTTGAAATGCTCTGTTCCACTATATGATGTCATGAAGGGGCAGCTTGCAAGTTAGCAGCTACCTTTTGCCTTTTTCTAGAGATTGGCCATTCCAGGGCTGAAATTATCCAAATGATTCTAGTGAAGGTGTGTGTAGCTGAAAAACGCAGTGGAGCATTTCCTGTATTACCACATGACATCACATGGTAGAGCAGTGTTTTAAATTTGAGAGAAGAACTCGACCTAAATATGCAGGATTCGTGAGTTAAACATGTGTGAATGAAACAAAAACACAACTCCAGGTCTGTTTGTGATGAGGAAACAAAATCAGAACACAGATCAGAAAATAGTGTAAAGGTCTTTTAGGCAAACTTATGCTCCATTTTAGTATGTACACAGAGCAGTTCCAAGCGTAGTACTCATCACTACATTTATATTCAGTAGTCGGTGTGTTTATGCATTCTCATTGTCAGTGCTGTGTTTTTTCTTTCTTCCTTTTTTTTCTTCATTTGTCAAATACAAATTAATTATGAAGTGCACATGTTTTGTGTGTGTTCTGTATACTATTTGAATGAAACTGTAACCGACCAGCATTTTCCCCCCGTGTTGGTCAACTGTATTGTATGAGTTCATTATAATTATATCATTAAAAAAAAAAAAAAAAAAAAGATTGCCAAACTTTTCTAATGTCAAGGCTGTGTTCTGTTAAACAACCACCAGAGGGTGCTCAAAGTCTATTAGCAAGAAAACAAAAGTAGAGGCGCCCACGACAGGTTTTAAATCACAATTGTTGTAAAAGAGGCAAGAAAACAAGGTGAGAAATAAATCTGTTTGTAGTATTTTCTTTTATATTCCCATGTGGACTTCTATCTGTGTAATCCCTCAATGGTCCAGGTAGGTTCTATAGTGTTCCATGGCCGAATACTAGTCTATGTGCTCTTATACTTGAGAATCTAGTTTTGATTACCTTCTTATTTTCGATAGCTTTGACAACCCATAAGGTCCCCATCACCACAGGGAAATTTGTCCTCTATATCTGACCCATCTCTATGATCTTGTTGCTAGTCTTGGTCAGCACTACCTTAGCTGGAGCATGTGACCTATTCATGTTTTGGGTTGATGGAGGAAAGGAGTGCCTGGAGGAAACCCACCCAGACACAGGGAGAACATGTAAACTTCACATAAAAAGGCCCGAGCATAAGCAAGTCCAAAATTAAACGCAAAGGGAATACAGAGGCTGCAATTTCAAGCTAAGAACAGATACAAAAAGAGTAATAATGAGACAAATTAGAACACTTTTATTATCAACTGTAATAATGAACTTGACACGGGAGAATGACCCTGCTCTTCCTTATGCAAATTGAAATATTATTGTTGAGTAAAACTGTGACGGGTATAAAACATCTCCTAAAGTGAAAATCAACTTTAAATTAGACAACCTTAAAGCTATTATTTTCTTATGAGCAATTTAGATTCACAGATGAATGACAATTATGCAAACTCCTTTTCCACCACCCACAAACTCTAATGAACAAAAATAAACTATTATGTTACCAAAAACTTGGCAAACAATAGGATCTATAATAAAAAGAAAATACTTATGATTTTTGAAGGAATTCGGGAATGTTCAAGGTGCATTGTATAACTTTTCTGGTGAATGCCTGCTTGTCTCCATGGAAATGTTAAAGCCGTACCTGGAAAGTTTCAAAGTATGACATTAACCTGACTGATCTAGCATTTCTTTAAAAGGCCCACATTACGCTATTATTTGATATAATGTTGTTCCCTCATCGCAAACGTACCTTTGTTTTGTTTCATTCACACACAAACTCTGCATATTTTAGTTCTTTTCTCAAACTGAAAACACTCTGTTCCACCTTGTGATGTCATGTGGTAATACAGAAGTGCCAAATGAAACCGAAAACACACACCAAAGTTCTTGTAGCGGTGCAAATGCAAGGAGCATTTAAAAAGCAATTTTAAAAAAGTGAATAAATGCATAGCACACTCAGATGGCTGATGTCCAAAAGCTTTTTTTTATTTTTAAATAATGTTTCATCAGATCATTTTTCTTGCTTTGGACCACAGTATACAGAATACAGTAGTGCTCCACTTAGTTTTTAAGCTCCATACACCTTCACTAGAATCATTTCAATCATCTCTACTGAACAAAAGGTAAAAGGTAGCTGTTAACTTGAAAACAACCACTACATGACATCACAAAGTGGAACGGGGCATTCTGAGCTTGGGAAATGTAGACAGACTAATAATAAAGGATTACTCAAACGTGTGATTAAAAAAAAAAAAAAAACTCCAAGTATGTTTTTGATGACATTCTATGGCTTAATGGCGAACTATGTAACTTTCTGGGTGGGGGTCCATCATCCGCTTGTTTCTATGGAGATGTCATTGTCCTGCCTGGAATGTTCCACAGTATGACATTAAACAGCTCTACTTTACATTTATTCACTTACAGGTGGTTTTATAGCTCAAAAATCCCAAAGAAAACAGCCATTCTGACTGTGAGTGGGGGTCGCCTCTGCACAGATCTGACCTGTAACTGGTTGGACAGTCCAGACAAAGCAATAACATCTCTATGGAGAAAAGCATTTGATTTGACCCTCCGCCGGAAAAGTTACACAGTGCACCTTTAAAGCAAGAACAAGAGTCATTTTTGTGTAATATAAGATTAGGACAATTTGAACTAACGATTGGAAAGCTCTCCCACTCAGATTAAACATTAGGAGGACCCTGCATCTGGCACGACTTCAGAAAGAGTCATTATTCTTTACAGGGCTATGCAAGCTCAGCACCGCAAACTGCTAAGTGCTAACCGCTCCTGTGTGACTCAGGGTTTAGGCAGCTCCCCTCCCTCCTCTAAACATGTCCGCACAAAGAAACAAAATGACTAACCCGACCACAGCGCCACATTTACGACGCCATTAACCTACAGACGCTTAATTGAAAAGGTACAAGAAATTATTTGAAAGAGTTAGATATTAAAGGGCCCATATTACGCCATTTTCTCATCTATGTTATACTGCCGTTTCCTCATCACAAACATACCCGGACTTTATTTTGTTTCTTTGACGCAAGTTTAACACATAAACCCTGCGTGTTTAAGCCGAGTTCTTCACTTAAACAGAAAACACTCCGTTCCACCTTGTGATGTCATGTGGTAATATAGGAAGTACTCCATTGTGTTTTTAAACTCCATACACCTTCACTAGAATCATTTGGATGATTTCAGATCTGGAATTGCCAATCTCTACTACACATAAGGTAAAATGTAGCTGTTAACTTGAAAACTACCACTACATGACATCACGAGGTGGAACAGAGCATTTTGAGCTTTGGAGATACAGACAGGCATTGTGCATATATATCTAATGGTTGAATGTGGAGTTGGAGTTACCATGGTGACACAATGCACACATTAGCAAATATTGTCAAAAAGATTGTCTGAAAACTCAAGAAAAAAGTACTAGTAGGAGTTTTTGTTCTTTTTCTGTTCCAAGATTCGATTCCAGCTGAAGAGGGTTGAATACATAACTTCTCTGACTCATTCTAGATGTATCCTAACTACAAAATGTATCCATTTCATTCTGCTTTTTATTTTGCAGCTATTTTTATTTTTTTTTTAACTATATTGTACATTTAATAGTTTGTTGGGATAATCCTGCTTCTTGCGTATCGTGTCATTGGTTAGTTTCAGTAATATCGCTTATCGTCTGTATTTTCTTTAGCCATATATCACCCTTCAAAATGTGTCATCGTGACATGTGGCTGTTAAAGTTGCACTGTGTAACTTTTCTGGTAGGAGGAACGCCACCTGATGCATGGAGATGTCATTTTTTTGCCTGGAATGTTTCACAGTATGACACTTAAATAGTTTGCATTTTTTCAACTACAGGTATATGTATTGGACAAAAGTATTGGAATAACATGCATTACAGGGCTCGCCTCTCCCCAGATCTGACCTGTAACGTGCTATCATCTGCTTGTGTACATAGAGGTAGATAAGTTTAATGCCATATTGTGGAACATGCTTGTGATATTTGATAGTATTGCGCTTTTTTAAAGGTCCTATAATATGCAAAATTTGACTCTTGTGAGCTTTAAGTCGTGTTAGAATGTCGTTTCCTCATCAAAAACATACCCGGAGTTATGTTTTGTTTCATTCACACATGTTTGAGTAATTCTTTATTATCAGTCTGTCTACATCTCCAAAGCTCAAAATCTTCTGTTCCACCTTGTGATGTCATGTGGTGGTGGTGGTTCACAGTTACCTTTTACCTTGTGTTCAGGGAGATCGGCAATTCCAAGGCTGAAATCATCCAAATGATTCTAGTGAAGGTGGAGTTTAAAAACACAGTGGCGCACAGTGGAGTATGACATCACTAGGTGGATTGGAGTGTTTTCCATTGGAGAGAAGAACTCAGCCTAAATCTGCAAGGTTTGTGTGTTAAGCATGTGTGAATGAAACAAAACACAAGTCCAGGTCTGTTTGTGATGAGGAAACAATTTTTCACAATTATACCATAGATCAGAAAATAGCGTAATATGGGCCCTTGTTGTTAGCTTGGAATGTTTTAAGTC